>LUCG01159059.1:0-10857 GCA_001633085.1 Carthamus tinctorius
ATGTAATTTCATCATATTAAACAATTTCATGAACCAATTTAATTGATTTAACCAATGAAATCGATGTATTGGCTTGAGTTCACAAGTTCACACCAAAAAAAGTTCACAAAAGAAATTCCCTCTATATATATATATATAGAGAGAGAGAGAGAGAAACAGAGTCGGATTCAAACGAGAACAACACATATTTAAAAGAATACCAAAACCAACAAAATCATATATGCTTTTGCATTACCGTTCGAAAAAGTCACGCAAACAACTTAATTTGGATGCAAATCATGTATGATTTTGTTGTTTTTTATGTTCTTTTTAAATATATATTGTTCTCGTTTGATTCTTCATCTCTCTCCATATATATACGTAGAAAAAGGATCATGTGAGAATGATATCTTTTTAAAAGAATACGAGAACTAGCAAAAATCATAGATGATTTTGCATTAAATTTTGAAAAAGGCCATGAAAATGACTTTGACTCCAAATTGCAAAGTTCTGCGAATCATGTATGATTTTGTACAAGAATCATATATGATTTTGTTCGTTCTCGTATTCTCTTAAATATATGTCATTCTCATTTGAACCCACCCCTATATACGTATGCCATAAAGATATACATTTGGATAAATGATATTTAGGATATTATTATATAAATAACAACTCAATTACGGATTGATAATTACTACATATACCCCCCACACACCCATACATAAGCAAAGTTAAAATAAGGATAAAGTTTGAAAGGCAACATAGTATAAAACAATGCTAACTATTACATATGGGTAAAACTTCCCTACTAAAAAAACACTAAAGAAGCAATAAAAAAGGTGATACCAACAAAGACCTAAACAAAAGTTTAATACCCTAAGATAACCAAACAAAAGTTTAATACCTTAAGATAACCAAACTTATGCATCATCGAAAGCTGATCAAATTAAAAAGCAGAGCAAAAGTTGTATATACATATGACTGCTCAATTTCGTATCACACTTAATATAAAGCGCCGATGATATATTCATGCTAATATATTTGGAGGATCGTAACTTTTCTTAAATATAAACCGATCTTTCTTTTTCATACAAAAATACATCAAATGTTAATGGATCAAAATTTAATTTGAGAGTGTTTTTTTTTGGTTTCTTCTTTGTTAAGTAGGTCTAAAGATTTACCTTTTTAAGTCGATACATAATCCAATACCAAATGCTTTTGACTATGGTGCTCAATAACCAAATTATTAAAGAGGAACCTTTTGGTTCAATTTTTGATTTTCATCTTGAATTCATGATTACTTATTTGAAAAGCATGGAATGATCCCTTTTGGTTCATTGAAAATGACCATACCAAAACCTACATTTGTGGCTTTGGTTCTAACTTTTAAACATAGTTTAAAAGATTTTAAGTTGGTTCGTTAGAATACTCAAATATTTTTTTCATCTTATAAGATAGATAAATTATTTTCCATATCTATAAAACAAAAATAAACAAGAGTAGAAGTTGCATTTGTGAATACTACAACAAGATTGTGTTTATAAGACATAAAATACATTTAAGTATCATAATAGACCACTTTATAGAACCAGACACTTATATATCATATCTAAAGATGTAATAAATTCATAGAAGATTTTGAATGTTTTAACAAAGTTTTTAAGACATTTTTAAAACAAGATGTCTCATTAACCTTTTTATAGATTTTTTTATTGAAATATAGAACATTTGTTTTATAAGACACTTTTCAAATGAAGTTTTATAAAAAGACTAATAGGAACATTTATTTCAAAAATGTCCTAAAAACTTATTCAAACGACAAAAAACGTCATATAAATAATAAACTTATTACAAAACTTTTAGATGAGATGCACAAGTTTTGATCCTATAAACTTAAAGCATATAAAAACATCTATTAAGACTTTTGTAAATTTTTATGTTTTATAAACCCGATTTAATTTTAGTGACAAAAAAGACATCAACAAGCTTGTCATGTTTCTCGAAGTACATCTATCGAAATTTTCAAAAGTTTATATTTTATATTTAAATATTTTTAAATGACGTTCCAAAGAATATATAAAAGAATCAATAACAAATAATCTAAGATCCATACAATTGTTTAGAACATCTTCAATAGATTTTCTAAAATAATAATTTTCAGAATTTTAAATCCAATAAAATATTTAAAACCTTCTTTAAAATGAAGAAAATAAAATTAAAAGAGTAAAATTCTTCAAATTTAAACAACTCTTTAAAAATGTACACCTATATTTGTAACTAAATGCATAAGAAAGCGAAATAAAATTTTATATAACATATTAAACATTTAATAATATATCAAGATATTAATATTATAATACCTTAAAATTTAATAAAAAAACTATGGAAGAACTTTTTATGAATAAATTTTCAGTTTAAATCCACATAATTAATTTCTTAGCAACCCTCTTCTCTATGTTATACACACATTACAGAAAAGGTACAACAGAGTAGAGTGTGTGTATATATTGGCAATAAGTGACAAAGAAAACAGTCACCAACTCCTACCATTGCTACAAGAGTCTTCAAAGGGCCATAATATAATAATCTAAAACCATCTTTAATTAAAAAAAACCCCAGATGAAATAGACCCTAAATCCCTATTAAATTCATCATCTTTTTTATTCCATTCATTTCACTTATTTAGATCCCTAGTAAACTATTCCACCCCCTTTGACATTTTTCACCCTTTCTTGTTCTTCCAACAAAAACCCATTTCACTTCTTTCTGCAAATCCCCAAAACAAATTACACACTGGATAAAAAGGGGCAAAAACCCTTTGCTACTCACCCTTCATTAAGCTCCTTTTTCCTGTTCAGACACACCATTGTCTTGTTAACAGCAATGCAAGAAGAAAAGCCACTGTCTTTGACCATGATTTTTGAAGACCCATTTTTCATGATTTGAGCTTGTGGGTCTGCTAAAAATCCGACCTTTTGTACTTGGTACTTGCTATTTTGGTGAAAGATTTTTGATGGTAATCTCTTAACCATTTCAGCTCTTGAATTGTTGATAGTGAAAACTTTGGTGTATTTCTTTTTAAATGGTTGGTGAAACTTATCACTAATTTGTGTGTGATTTGCAGAGATGAGTTTGGAGGAGGGTGGTGGTGGTAGAATGGCTAAAGTAGTAGAAACTTGTACCCATAAGCGTTCTAAAAGGTATCCACCAGATTTCTTTTGAGGTGTTAATTTTATTTTCAGCTTCTGGTGTATGATATTGATTGATTTCTTCAACTAGAAATGGCGTCTGAAGTGGGTTTCAGACAATAATTTATGGGTAATTGGCATACCCAACAAATCTAGCATTTTATTTATACTCTTTAGCATTTTTCATTTTTCAAATGGGGGGTGACAATGGATTCTTGTAAATTGTATGAAATCTTGGATCTGGGTTCTAGGTATTTTGTTTTTTTTCCCTAATCTTTATCATGTTTTTTACAGAAATTTCGAGTTTTTCGGTTTCCATGTGTTATGAATGCTCTATTAGTTTCACTTATTGTGCTATTTTGTCTAATTTAAAGATGAATTCTGTCTTTGAATTCAGTCAGAAATCTTTGATTTAAAATATGGTATTTTCTTTGTGTTTACACCCTTTTATCAATGGCAGTTTTCCAGGCAAGAATGGATTTGAAGAAGATAGTCTTGACCATTCTAACGACATTAAGTTGGTGAGTACATTTAGATTATGCTTGGTTGTGTTTTCCTTAAGCTGTCTGTATGGATTAAGGAAATCAGAAGTTTTAACGTAATGTTCCTTTCCTGTTCAAACATCAGGATAAGAAGAGTTGTATAAATACGGAGAAGAATCACTTACCGAATGCCGACATCCAAAATTCATTGAGAAATGAGGTACAAATACAATTAACATTTCGTTACCCGAAGACCACATTTTCAAGAAACGTCGTATCTATTGACTTCTATTTGGTTCTCAGATATTGCAGCTTGAGAAAAGATTACAAGATCAAGTTGCCGTCCGTGGTGCTTTAGAACAAGCATTGGGTTATCGGTCTTCTTCCCGTGAGATTACAAATCAAGCCTCTATTCCGAAGGTATTATTTCTGTACTTCTATTGTTAGAATATTTGAAAACCTTGTTAGATTACTCTCCAAAAGATCCCTCGTCAAGAGAAGGGGGTTTTCAACGTATATCAGAGAAAACACGTCAAAGTCTAGCAGATGTGAGACTCTGACAGTAAACGAGCAAAAATGTTCCAAAATGTTGAGTTTTGGGTAAAGATGTCCCTGATGGTAGATCCAACATTTTCTATGATACCATGTTAGAATATTTGGAACCCCCGAATAGATTACTCTCCAAAATAGCCTAATGGAGTGTCTAGTGGGCAAAGATGTCTCCCCAGATGGTAGATCCGACATTTTCTCTGATACCATGTTAGAATATGCGGAACCCCCATAAATTACTCTGCAAAAAACCCCGTCGATTTGGGACTCTAACACGCCCGTCCAACAGAGGCTAGAAGGGCAAAATTTTACCAGGTGGTAGATCATGTGCTCTGATAGATCACTCTCCAAAAGAGCAGAGCTCTTGAGGAGAGAAGGGGTTCCAACATATATTTTGAACAGAAAGTACCCCGTCCAACTGACGAAGCTATGTAGATCCTTCGTTAAGTTTCTAAAATGGCTATATGCATAATTGCAGCCGGCAACGGAGTTGATTAAGGACATTGCAGTTCTAGAATACGAAGTTTCACATTTGGAGCAATATCTTCTGTCTTTATACCGCAAAGCATTTGATCAACAAATTTCTTGCCCATCTCCGTTAAGAAACGATGAATCACTCAAATCACCACTGATGACTCCAAGAGGCAAGTATTTGGAAACTTGCAGGGCCGATATCTCGTTGAAACCAGAAAACCCTGCAGATCCGGACAGTTTTTCGTCGGAAATCAACTCGTGGAAAGATGCTAACGGAGGCATTGGAGAAGACGATATGATTTTAGATTCGGGTGTTCATCGTTGTCACTCTTCATTATCTCAACATTCAATCTTGTCGATGGAAACTCCGGCCGAGGCTCTTGGTAAAGCATTACGTGCCTGCCATTCGCAACCACTATCCATGATGGAGGTAACTAACTACATCTATACATCTGACTACAATAAAAATTGGCTTCATAGGATGCTAAAAATGTCTAAATATCCTTTATAGGACTTAAGTTTAGAGGACCAAATAATTTTGTATACAATGTAAATGTGTTGCAATAAGTTGATGAGATGCTTTTGGGCGTCTTAACAAGTTTTTTAGGACAATTTTAATATGATGTCATGATGATTCTCAAATATGTCCTAACATCTTATTATAACACTTTTACGTAGTATGCCCAATTGTTTGATTCTATAAACTTAAGTCATATAAAGCAAGTCTATTAGGACATTATGAAGTCCGATAAAGCCAATTTTGTTGTAGTGTCTGATAATCTTCTATAAAACGTTGTAAACAAGGTTTTATTATTAATTCCTGTTGTTTCTACGCAGTATGCTCAAAATAACACCTCAAACATAATTAGTCTCGCCGAGCACCTCGGAACCAGGATTTGCGATCATATTCCTGAAACACCAAACAAGCTCTCGGAAGACATCATCAAGTGTATGTCCGCTATATATTGCAAGCTTGCGGACCCGCCTCTGATGAATCACGGGCTTTCATCTCCCACTTCATCTTTGTCATCAATCAGCGCCTTTTCGCCAAAGGACCATTCGGACATCTTGTGGAGCCCGGGGTTTAGACGGGACTCATCGTCTTTTGATGTGCGATTAGATAACCCTTTTCATGTCCAAGGGCTTAAGGAGTTCAGTGGACCTTATAGTACGATGGTCGAAATCCAATCTATCTATAGAGATGGTCAAAAATTGGGTGATATCGAACATATGTTGCAAAATTTCAGGTAATTGAATAAGAACTTTTATGTTGCATTGTTGATGGACTATCGTTATGTTTGTTTATTTGAGTTAACGTGTGTTATTGACGTATTGTAGGTCGCTTATTTCTCGATTAGAAGAGATAGATCCTAGAAAATTGAAGCACGAAGAGAAGCTAGCGTTTTGGATCAATGTACATAATGCGTTGGTGATGCATGTATGTTGCTCATCTATTAAACCGTAATCATTTAGGGACCATAAATATTTTGAGAACCGTGAGAACCAGATATTCATGAATTATTCATGATGAATATACCCAAATACTCATGAATCGTGAATATTATTCGTCATGAATATTTATCAAAACATATAGCATGATATTCGTTATGAATAGTTGGTTCTTACGATTCTCGAATGACCCTGGTCTATTGTAACATTATTCCATTTTTAGCTTTCCATTTAGCTACAATACGGATTTCGAGCATAATATGCAGTTTTATGCCCATTTTATCTTCGACTCTAGTGAAGATCAAGATGTTCGTCGTCTTAATCAACAAGTACCAACATAACACGAATCATCGTTTTATGTCATTACAGGCTGTTTTGGCTTACGGGATTCCACAAAACAACATAAAGAGAGTCTTTCTGTTATTAAAGGTACGTACCCTTTAGAAAGCTCGTTTTTCTAATCCTCTTTTGCACGGTTTGAACTCTAAAAGGACCTTACGCAATTGGCATCTTTTCGGTTTGTTACAGGCTGCGTATAATGTTGGCGGTCAAGTGGTAAGTGCGGATGTAATCCAGAACTCTATCCTCGGATGCAAAATGTCTCGGCCTGGCCAGGTAGCTTCAACTCAGATATGCTTTCGATATCTATTGTTTTACTTTGAAATATTCTCGACAAATTTTTTAAATGTTATGTTATGTTAGGCGAACGAGCAGATAAGTTAGTTGTTAGCTGAAAATCGGTTGATGAACCAGTCATGTTTGGTAAAAGTTAGATGACAGTGTAAAATGATCTAAAAAGACATGTTTCTGGAGCTTATTGAAATATTGGGCTAAGCTCAAAAAATATGCCCGCTTATAGTTGTTAGACCTTACTTGCTCGATTTTTATGCTTCATGATGACGCCTACTTTATTTTTGTAGTGGCTTCGATTGTTACTATCTTCAAGAACAAAATTCAAAGCGGGAGATGCACGGCAAGGTTATGCAATTGATCATCCCGAACCCCTTTTGCACTTTGCGCTCTCTTCAGGATGCCATTCTGATCCCGCGGTACGTATCCTTGATCTTTACACAACTACCCCTATAACAAAATCAGCTTTATAGACCCTAAATATGTCTAAATATCAAAATAGACTACTTTATAAGACTTCAATTACAGAACCAAACACTTGTTCGACCTATGTAAAAGTGTTGCAAAGCGTCCTAACAACTTTTTTAAGGCACTTTTAAAATAAAATGTCATATCATCTTTTTTATGACACTTTCGAAAAGTGCCATATGACCATTAGATCTAATTTTATTTAAAAAAAAGAATAAGATGACATTTTATTTCAAAAATGTCTTAAAAAATAGTAAAACTTCCTATCATAAGTCCTATAAAGTAATCTATTAAAACATTTGGACATATTTGGCATGCGGTAAAGTTGATTTTGTTGTACTGTATAATAAATGTGTGAATCTTGAAACGCTACAAACCCCTTTCTTGTTACAAATCCATGATCGTTGAAATGCTACAAACCAAGTAATTTCTCGTTGATTCTTTCTACAAGATTCGCGTTTACACCCCAAAACGAGTGAGCCAAGAGCTAGAAGGAGCGAAAGAAGAATTTGTGAGGGCTACGTTCGGCGTAACAAAGGATCATCGGATTCTTTTACCAAAGACCATCGAAAGCTTTGCAAAGGATTCGGGGCTTTGTTCCGGTGGCGTGATGGAGATGATCCAACAATGTTTGCCGGAATCGGTTAGGAAGAACATAAAGAAACGTCAATTGGCGAAATCACGAAAGATGATCGAATGGGTCCCGCATAATTTCGGTTTTCGGTATCTAATTTGTAAGGAGCTTGTGAAGTGATTATTGATTCTTTTGGTGAATCATGTATGTAAATGAAAATAGATGATTGAGGTTGGCAATGGCATTTGTATATTTTTGGAACCAAAATCATCTCCATTTTTGCTCATATCCCACTTCAATTTCTTAAGAAATCCAATGGAAGTTTTAGGTAATTTGACAAGTATAACTCATGGTCTTAATAATCAGTCAGACAAACGAACCCGAAAGAGCATCAACTGAAACAGCTGACTTCGACCCCGTTTTAGTCATAGCTTATTGGCCGAATGGATCCATTAACCATGCTCCCGTATCCAGCTTCAAGCTCGGATCTCTTCTCTTTACCCACTCGAAAGCCTTAATTTGGAACTCTCATTATCTTGATTTCTTCTTTTTGATATCTAACCATCGTGGCATTGTCTCTTAATCAATTGGTCCACAAATAACATTTTCTTAATTTTATTGTATCTATGCCATAAATTTCCAAGTTACCTTCTCAAAGTATAGCCTATATTAAAATAAAATAAAATAAAAAACGTATCAAAAACACATAATATGTCATCAAGTATACTTTGTAGCAAAAACGAATTAAAATGTAAACTTTACTTTTGGTCCCTATTTTTTGTTGATTTTAATAGATGTTGTCTCTAAACTTCAAACATTCGGATTTAGTATTTCATGTTTGTTTGTTCTTAAAGTTTTTGTTCTCCTGATGATCGTTAGTTTTTCCTCCAAATCTAATAAAATAATGGATACTTTAGTCATTTTTTGATGGCTAAAATATCCCTAATTTAATGGAATGGTGATGGACTTAACAAAAAAAGCTAAATCCAAGTTTTCAAGGTTTAGAGACAATATTTATTTAAAGGGTTAATTTCATATATACCTTTATTAAAACTCAAAATATCATATTTACCCAACCTAACGTACAAATATCATATATGTCGTTCCTAACTCATCAAAATATCATATTTACCCAAATAAATTTTTTTTAATCATTCTAAATTAAATTTAATATTCTATAATTATAATTTTTAATGAATGGACATCTTTAACCCTATTTAAATATACTTAAAAAAAAGTATATAACCCTTTCTTTCTCCTCTATAACCACAGAGTGTGTGTGCGTGTGTGTGTGTCTGTGCGCGTGTGCGTGTGCATGCATGTGTGTTGTGAAATTTAGTAGAGATGTATGGCTCTCTGGGTATGATTCCTAAAGCTAATGTTGGGTTTTTGACCACTGGTAAAGGGAAATTTTTAATTTCTTGACTCGTTCAATATTTTGTTCTAATTATTAGCATTGAATTTTGGTTTGATTCCTAAAGATGCTTTAGGGTTTAATCAAGATTTCCCAATGTTCTTGATTTATAAAACATTGTTTTTGATAAAAATGATTATTTGGGTAAATATGATATTTTTATTGGTTAGGAGGGCATATATGATATTTGTGGATTAGATTTAAAAGAATATAGTCATTTAACTATTTTTTATTATTAAATTTGATTTAAAATGATTAAAAATTGATAAAAATTGTTATTCGAGTAAACATGATATTTTAATAGGTTAAGAAAAACATATATAATATTTTTAAATTATGTTAGATATACATAATATTTTTAGTTTTAATAACGACATATATATGAAATTAACCCTTATTTAAATAGACAAAGTTAGGAATCAAAAGTAAAATCTAGTCTAGATTTAATTATCAAGGAATATTTTGTAAATTTATTAGTTTCTTAAATTAAGATATATTCTTTTGAGTAAATTACAATTTTAGTCCTTATGATTTGTTGTTTTTTTTTTGCCCTTACAAAATTTTTATTGACAAAACCTATGGAATGTAAACAATGCTTGGGTTTACTATTTCTGAAATATAAAAAGACAACAACATATATTGAAATTGTTTTGTTAATTTACCCTCATATTTCAATATAAAATGATTATTTTACCTTTATATGTGAATCATATGAAGGAATTAACGGATAGAATTAAATTTTGCTAGTGACATGGACAAAAATGAAGCATTTTTGCATAGCATGGTATTTTTACTAAACAAACTTTGTAAGGGCCAAAAACAAAAAGAACAAAAAACTATAGGGACCAAAATTGCAATCTAGTCTATTCTTTTTACTAACATAATTTTTAATTATTTTGATTATTTCATCAGATATCAAATCAGAGTAGAGGAAGGTTCAAGGAAAACTCTAAAAAAAAACGAAAAATCAAGAAACACCCTTGTATTATGCACAAGTGTATTATGCACCTATGCATATGTATGTATGCATATTACAAAATTACCCATATGCATAAGTGCATATGATCTAGATCCAGATCCATATAGAAAATTATAAGGATGTTTCTCAGTTTCTTGTTTATTTAAGGTTTTCCTTTAAACCTGATTATATTAAAGTAATACATAAACATTTAGGCCGTGCGTAACGGCGCTTGGGTTCGGCGGGTTGGAAGCCGCCGGCTTCGACGGGTTGGGCGGGATGGGGTACGCGGGGGGCGGGGTGGACAGGCTGGGGGAAAAGTGGCTTAGCCACACCGCTTTGCTTGTGTGTGTTGTGTGTGTGTGTGTGTGGGGTGTGTGAGAGGGTTGGGAGTGTTGAGTACTAATAAGAGAGGATTCGAGAAGGTTAGGGGGTGTTTGGTTCGCAGAATGATTTCTGAAGGAATGGAATCTGTCAAAGGAATTGGAATCTGGAAGGAATGGAATGGAATNGAATCTGTTAAAGGAATTGTAATCTGTCTGTTTGGTTAACAAAATGTAGCTTTGGAATTGGAATGAAATGATGAAAATTGATCAAAATACCCTTTAATGTTTTTAAAAAAAATACTAATAAAATACCATTAATAATGTTGAACGGTAGTGGTGCCTGGTGGCGGTGGTGGCCGGAGG
>LUCG01159078.1:0-12938 GCA_001633085.1 Carthamus tinctorius
CCTTAGATATACTTAAAGGGACAACCTAGGTTGGGACTTTGGTATCCCTAAGATTCTCCATTTGAACTCATTGCATACACTGATAGTGACTATGGTAGATCAAATTTAGACAGAAAGTCTACATCAGGGGGTTGTCAATTTCTGAGTGCAAGGTTAGTATCATGGCAATGCAAGAAACAGACAACTGCATCTACCTCAACAGCTGAAGTAGAGTATATAGCTGCATCAACTTGTTGCACACAGGTGCTGTGGATTCAGAATCAAATGCTTGACTATGGTATTACCTTTCTGAACACTCTCATTTTCATTGATAATAACAGTTCTATTAGTATTGTTAACAATCCTGTGAAGCATTCAAAAACAAAACAAATTGAGATAAGGTACCATTTTATCAGGGATTGCAATGAAAAGAAGCTTATCCAAAGTTTTGAAAGTTCACACAGACAACCAATATGCTGATTTATTCACAAAAGCATTTGATGTGGGTAGATTTACATTTTTGGTCTCAAGTGTGGGCATGATAAACTCTGAATAATCAACTTTTCAATTTTGATTTTGTAAAATGTTGCACTTTTGGTTTGTTTTTGATGGTTCATGGTGTTACTAACTTCTTTTTCAAGTGTTTTAGGTGTTAATGCTGGTCTAATATTTAGTACTGTTAGTGTCATTAATACTGTTGTCAATATTAATATTGCTATCATTATTAATGTTGTCAGGCTTTGTTAAGGCTGCCAAGCATTTTTAAACTACTAAGCATCTTTAATAATGCTTGACTCATTAGTGCTGCTAGCCTTATTAATACTGCCTATGTGTATTAGTGATGCTAGGAATACTTAGTACTGCTTAGTTTAAACCGCCTCTTAGTGCTGCTTTAAACCGACCCTTCCTATCTTATAAATACACATCTTCTTCTCTAAACCCCCAACGGCTCTCTTACACCTTAGTTTGCTCTTCACACTGTCCATCTTTGCAAACCCTACTGTGCTCACCTCCTCGATCGCAAATCCTCTCGATTCTCTCAACCATGGCCGAACTATAGTTTATTGATCAACACAACAAAGGCGCAATGCTCTCAAAGGTCAAAGAATCTGAAAGAGTCTGTGAGATTGTAGACTGTCTCAGCGATTCTCATATCTCCTATGACCTAACTATCAAACCTAAAGTCTTTGTGGAGCACATTCAGCAATTTTGGACAAATGCATCAGTCCTTATAGTTGAAGGAGAGAAGCAAATACAATCCACTGTCTGCGGAAAACCCATTCTGATCACAGAGGGCACTATACGCACTCACTTGCATCTGAACGATGCCACAAGTATATTTTCTCTTCCTAATGGCACATTGTTGGTTGAACTAAAGAGAATGGGGTATGAAGGTCCTTTGGAAAAATTTACTTTTTACGAAGGACTCTTCTCACCCCCAAAGGAAATTTTTGATTCATTCCATCCAACAATGTCTTTCTCAAAAGAGAACTTCCTGGAATGAGTTTACTTGCACAATTGCAACTGCTATTGTGTGTCTAGCCACATCCCAGAGGTTCAATTTTTCAAAATTAATCATGAATGACATGCTTTCAAATCTGGACAGCAGGAACTCAAGATTTTTAATGTATCCAAGATTTGTTCAAACCTTTTTGAATGAGGAATTGACGGATTTACCATCCTTTGATGGTGTCTTTTTGCCTCTCTCTCATACAAAGAAAGTATTTTCTAATATGAAGAGAGTAGGTAAAGGGTTCTCCAACACTGTCACACCATTGTTTTCTATAAGATGGTTGTGACCCACTCCCATTGTGAAGGACCAGGGTCTCAGCCCAAATCTATGACTACACCCACTGATCCCCAACCCACAACATCCACTTCAAAATCAATCTCTCAGTCCCTTGTTTAGAAGGCCAATCCACCAATTCAGCAAATATACAAAAGAAAGCAAAGGGCACAGAAGGATCCTTCCCTTCTTGTGACATCACCCCAAAAGCTTACAAGCCCTCTGACGAAGCATTCTCCATCAGAGAATATCCAAACGGAAACCATAGGGGTGTCTCCCAGCCCCAAGAACGTGCTTTATGAGGAGAGGGATGAGCATATGGATCGTAGGGCTCATGCTATCGTCTCTGCACAAGGTGTGGAACAAGACAACATGAACATCAATAAGACCCTCTCCATGGAATCTTTAGGTGAGAAATCATCCAAAGGACCTAGGTGCCAAAAAACCAAAGGGGGAGGTAGTGCTTCTGCTAGGCAGAGGGCTCCTTCTAAACGTTCCTATGATTCTCCAAAGGTGGTAAAAACACCTAAAGGGGATGAGGATAGATATACTTATAACGAACTGATGGAAATGTGTGCCGACATTGTTACTGACATAGAGAAACAAGAGGAAGAGATTGCCAATTTGAAGAAGGTAGTGACCTATCAACAGTCTCAGATTGATAAGCTCAAGAAGCACGTGGCCAGGTTGATGAAATAGAAAGCAGAAAAAGATATTTATTGAAAAGACAGACTGTTGTTTCTCATGATGCAACCAAAAAGGGGAGATTCAAAATGATTCAAAGCCTATTGAAGCTAAAGAGCATATGGAAATTGATGATAGGAATGAAAGTTTTGAGCGGGGTGGGGGTTGGAGTTTAAAATAGCAACAGTAAATAAATAGTAGCATCATCAAAGCCAGCAACAGAAACTAAACAAGCAACATTAACAAAGCCAACAACAGAAATTCAATCAGCAGCAGATGCAGTATTAAGCCCAAAAGAGATTGAGGCAATTGAAGCTCTTGTGCATGTAAAGCTGAATACTCCTAAACTAAAGCAAAAATGAGTTGTCATCAAGGAGATAGAAGAAGAATCTAAGCCAAAGGAATCAAGTCCTAAGGTTTCTAGAAGAAAAGGAAAGGAGACCATGGTTGAACCATCTAAGTCTGAGAAGATGTCAAGACAAGCTCAGATGCAGTTGGATGAGGAGCTTGCTAGGAAGCTAAATGAAGAAGACCTTGCTCAGATTGAGGTAGAGAAAGGTGCATAGAAGGTGAAGAAATTAAGCTCAAAAGAAAAGAAAACCAACAACTACTCGAATTGCCCAAGCTAAAAGAAAGAAGATGCACTACAATAAAATGTTAAATGATCCACATATATTTATCCACGGTTGGTGAAGGTGTGGCAATTCCTTTTTGTATTTTTCACACCAATAAACATGTAAAAATTATCCACGGTTATAATCATGTACAATCTGACTGTATCAATAATGAAAAAAAATTAACATGCAAAGATGTGTGTAAAATGTCCATGGTTAAGAATGTGTAAAATAATTTTAAAAAATCCACATTTAAAAATGTATATAAAAAGTCCATGGCTAAATATGTGTAAAATAATTAAAAAGTCCACATTTAAGAAGGTGTAAAATTTTTAAACAAATAAAAGCGTGGACTTTTATTAACTAATAAATTAAATTGAAAAATTATTATCCCAATTTATTCAAACCTAATAGACTCTCTCTCTCTCTCTCTCTCGAACTGTTGTTCAATTGATTCAGGGTTCGATTCATCGATAATGGTCGCTCTCTCCCTCGATATCTAGATAATCAATTCACGTCTACTCTCTCGCCCCTTCACCAATTCCTGGTCCTAGGGTTTCTCATTCCCTCCGCCTCTCACCGCCACTAGGTTGTAACTTCCTTAAAGAATTCTTCTACGTTTTAATTGGCGCTAAATACTCCTCCTTATCAGAATGGAAGACCAAGTAGTCATCGCTTCTTCATCCACCGAAGCAGGAATCGGTTGCTGGAACCTTCGATCCGGCGCCGAACACCTCCGGTACCGCTCGTGCGCCTCTCCTTCTCACGGCCTTGTTTCCGTAGCCAGACGGTTTTTCGCCTCCTCTCAGCTGAAGATTCTTTCCAAGGGGTACCTCAGATTTCCCATATGGCCAATCCTCAAAGACCATAGATTCGCAATTTACAGACACGCTCTCATCGATGTAGGGAAATTATACCTCAAACGTTGTAACCGCTTCATCAAATCCTGTCCCTAGTCTTCTAAGTACGTTGGTCGCAAAGGGCTTAATCCATGCGTCGAAAGTTGATTCTACACCCGACCCAACCCCGACGACAAGGAGCCAGAACCCTAAAATAGATACCCCATCATCACAGACAGTAGTTTTCTCGATGTTACCCGGTTCAACTAGAAATGATGGATTATCTCTCTCTAATTCTGCTGTGAAGAGTGCTCAATCCACCACGGTCGATATAAAGAGTCTGATTGGTTTTGAGTTTATTGAAAATAAATATACATCAGATATGTATAATAGAATAATGTTTTTTTAAATGACTAGTCCACGCTTGTAGTTGTGAACATTTAAGCGACTAGTCCACGCTTGTAGTTATGAACATTTAAGCGACTAGTGCACGCTTGTAGTTGTGAACATTTAAGTGATTAGTCCACGCTTGTAGTTGTGAACATTTAAGCGACTAGTCCATGATTTTATGTGTAAACATATTGCAAAATTTTGTCACGTTCATTTTCTCCACGCAACAATAAAGCGTGGACTTTTTAATTGTACACAATTGAAACCGTGTATATATGACCCAAAAAATGTGGATAACACATACCTTTTTTGCAATGATGGTCACGTTTTTTAATAGTGCAATGGGAGTTAATGTCAAGATATTATACAAGATGAGCTACAAGAACTTGGTTGATTTGTATAGCAAGGAAAAGAAGACTCTACAAGGTGACACTGAAAGAAGAGATGGAGTTGGTTTCTAAGGCCTTCATCCAAGCTCTAGCTTTTCTAGTGAGAGTGAATGGAAACAAGCGAAGTATGACTGCATCAACTAACACTCCTTGATGCTTGAATAAGTCGCAGATATATAAGAAATTCTCGACATGGAGATTTGGATCATTGTAGACTTTTCCATCAAAGTTCAGTTCCCGAATCATGCTCAAAAACTGTCCCTTGATTTCAAAGTGGTCTCCAATGATGTTTGGTTTCTAGATAGGTGAGATGGGAGTTGCAGGTGCTGCCTGCTTGGTGGTCCACATTGGTTGATCGTTTGCTACCACCTCCTCAAATACTACGTGCGGTTGTTGAACCACTGATCTTGATTTAGCTTCTTTCAACCTCTTACGAAGCTCCGTCTCCGATTAAAAAAAAAGCTAAACTAGTTTCGACGAAAGATTTCTGCAAGATCAAAAACAAAGAAGATTTTGAACAGTACCGTTTAATAAAAAAAAGCAATACACTTACTTAAGAATAAATTCCCAAACATGGTTCAACTAACTAACTAATTGATAGTAAACCGATTAAGCAACCGTTCCCCTAAAAAGTAGTACAAATGTGAGTATTTTACCCAATATTTAATAGTTAGTCAGGAGTGGATAAATCAATGGTAAACATACCTGAAGGTCCAGTTTTGTTAGCCTTTGGCTTCTTGGTCTCTGTCAATCAGGGATGGACAGGCTTTCATTCGGTGTCCATGGTGAAAACAAATGTATCATACTACAACCTTAGGTTTAAACTTTCAACCACAGCCTGATGAGTCATAATCTTGGGTAGTTCGATGATAAGTCGGATTTGCAGATGAGGCTCGGGTTGGAGCATGAAGACAACGCTTATCACAATGTGGGTTCACACAGAAGTCTTGATTAGGGTGGTTCGTTGATGAGCCATGATTGTAGGTGGTTCGGTGATAAGCCGGATTTACAAATGAGGCTCGGGTTGGAGCATGAAAACAAGCAGCAGGTTGATCACAATGTGAGTTCATACACAAGTCTTGATCAGGGTGGTTCGCTGATGAGTCATGATCATGGGTGGTTGGAAGTTGCACCAACCACTCCGTCCACCAATGATCATGGCTCATCAGCGAACCACCCTGATCAAGACATGTGTGTGAACCCACATTATCATCAACCTACTGCTTGTTTTCATGCTCCAACCCGAGCTGCATCTGCAAATCCGGCTTATCACCAAACCAGCTATGATCATGGTTGGTCAGGGAACCACCCTAATCAAAACTTGTATGTGAATTGAACCCACATTGTGATTAGCCTACTACTACTTGTTTTCTTGTTCCAACCCGAGCCTCATCTGCAAATTCGGCTTATCATCGATCCACCCAGGATCATGGCTCATCAGGTTGTGGTTGAAAGTTTGAACCCGACGTTGCAGTATGGTGAAAGAATAAAATTACATCCGATGGAATTAATACATTTTAATATTCCAATCATAAAGAAAAATCAACCAAAAAGAAACATCGGTCCTTATATAAGGCAAACCATATATTCTGCATTTATTTTAATCATAAAATAAATACTCGACCATGATTTTAATAACATAAATAAAAGACCGAATTAAATGGAACAAATTATTATATGGAAAAATTAAAACTAAATCCGACCCGGTCTATTAAAACGTGGGTTATTAACCAACTTTTGGCAAACTGCCAACCACCTAGGGCAGTGGCTAGAAGGTCGAAAAACCGACCGTTAACGTCACCGAGAGAACACAAAGAAAAGGAAGAGGTGTCGATCATCGGCACCAACCATGGTTGGGTGACCATGGTTCAACATAAGCCAAACTATACCGGGTGACAGTTCGAGCGGATGGGAAACAATGGTTCGTTGTAGCGAGAACTTCGTGATCGACGGCTGCAAAAACCGCAGAATACGACATACAAATAACGGGCAGCAGCCGGATATGCGTCACTCAGGGAGGGGGAGAGAGAGAATATTTCAAAACCCTTATGTTTGGCAATGGAGTCGATTACCGTCCAACCTCTCATCTTAGTCGCAGCATATCTCCTTTTGGAGAGAATTTAAAATTGAAATAAAGCAAACCAACATTAATATGCCAGCGCATGGAGACCATTAAATTTTAGGGTTGAACTATTTTTTAGGCTTTGCATTCATGTATAAATATAACTAAGACACCTATAAAGGAGTCATCACCATAAATAATCTTATTTCGTGTCAATTTTATTTTTCTATTATATTCTAATTATATGGTTTTATTAGTTTTAAGGTCACAATATATAAATTTAAGATCAATTAATCAACAAAATTGAAAAAGATTAGTTCGATAATAGAATCTTCAAACCCACATCAAATTAAATACATAACTATAATGTATAAAATACAATATTTAAAAATAATTACTACATATTTATGTTACTTAACAATATGATTAAATCAAAAAATATTCAATATTAACTTATTTTATAGGTATTGATCAGACGATTATAATAACATAATTTGTAAAAAAAGTAAAAATATATTGTTTAATATATATTAGTTAATATGCGATTATGTATGTTAATATAATAAAGATGTAAAAATAAAAATATAAATGATAGAAATTAAAATAAACAACTAATTATATGAATAGAAAGTGTAATTTAGAAATAAAATTATTTTATTTTATATTATTATCTTAAACGTGAATTTTGAAGCTTTTATGATTGTATATGATGTATCGAGATTTGTACCTTTTGGATAAATACAGATAACGGTGTAAGATGTACAAGTTTAAAAAAACCTCAATACATCATTTTCTTGAAAATTTTCTATACGTACTTATGATATTTTAATAATATAATTAAATTAAAAAATATTTAATAACGAACTTGTTTTAAAAACATTCACTACTAAAAAAGGCATTACTGATGGCAGAAACAGCCGGTAAACAGTCGAAATAGGCTTTACCGACAGTTTTCCTACAAAACGAGTGTCATTAAAAAGTTAGTTGGTAAAAGCTACCATGATTTTTTCGACGACCTTTAACGACTGTTTTATTTACCGACGGTTTTTTGATTGTTTTCCGACGGTTTCCCAATGACTAATTAAAAAATAAATAAAAAGGAAACAGTTGGTAACCATCAGAAAGCAGTCAGAATTTTTTGACTGCTTTTAACAGTCGGTAATGACTATCAGTAATACACAATTTTTTAGTAGTGATTGATAAGAGAATTATAGTGGTATAATTTGTAAAAAAGAAAATGAAATGTAATTTAGTTAATTTTTTATTATGATAAGGGTGTAAAATGAAAAATAAAAATATAAGACATATAAAACACATTATTTCGTATATATTTATGATATTTAATAATATAATTAAATCAAAAAATATTCAATACTAAGCTCATTTCGATGGTATTGATAAAACGATTACAATGGTATAATTTGTAAAAAGTATAAAATGTTTTTTAATGTATTTTAGTTCAAATACACTATTTATGTTTATATGATAAGAGTGTTAAATGAAAATGAAAACCTAAGAGATTAAAAGAAACCAGATACTTAATTATAAGGGTAACAAATGTAACTTATAAATTAAAAAAATTATTTTAGAAGACATTTAGGAAGGAGTGGGTGTCAGTGTGCTAATTGAACTGCTAATGACACCTTAATTTTTCAACACCAACTTTTTTTATGACGTCATAATTCAAACATTTCACAAAGTCATATCAAAAATCCACAAAAAACCAACTACTTAATTTAAAACACCGTCAAATCATTTATTTAAAACCATAATAAATAAAATTATCTTAAACGCGGAAGCTGTCTGGAGTCAAGCTGGGGCTTTCCCTTTATCAACACCTGAACTGTTACCTAAAAAGGGGAATCAACAATGGATAAGCGAAACGCTTAGTGGGCACACACTATCTATATAATACATTATAGGCAACATATCTACACATAAACTGTCTCCTCCAACTCATATAGGGCACCAGGCTGTCCCTCCTCAACTCACAAATGGCATGAGGCTTTCCCTGCTCGACTCAGAAGGGCACGAGGGTATCCCTCCTCAACTCATAAAGGGCATGAGGTTTTCCCCCTTGTCTCCCACAGAAACAAGACTAACACACATACACACATGCAAGCATATAATCTAGAATACAGGTAGTGTAACTCACCTTGAAAGCAATCAATCAACACAGCAATTAAAACTGCAATTTGGACGGATCCTAACTTGATCCTGCTACTAAACACCTGAACCAAATAACCCCGTAAAGGTGTTAAACTTATCTACTACTAGAACTATAGGAATACAATCCTAAAGAAACCCCGTTTATACAAATTCTCAACCTAATCTCAACCGAGATAACTGACACAACGTCAATGCCTAAAATAAAAAAGGATACTGAAAATCCAGTTTTGTCAACAGAGGCTATCTCGCGTTCGCGAGCCACTATCTCGCGTCGCGAGACTGGCTCCGACCAGGTCACCCTCGATAAATCGATTCTCGCGTCGCGAGTTACCATCCTTGCGCCGCGAGATCGCTCTTGTGGGTTTGGCCGATCTCCACTTCCCGGAATCCGACTTCGTCAAACCCACTTTTAAACCATACAATGCTATAATCTACCCACTTTTAGCCAGAATATACCAAAATAACTAAAACATTAACATCTAAACTTAAAAGAGAATTATTTACCTCTAATGTATTCCCAAAACTTCGCCAAACGGATAACGAAGACGTAGAATGAACGACAATACCACGTGGATGCAAAAATCACCTTCACCGGCGTCGGCTTGCCGGAATATTCAAGGGTAATGGCGGCTAGAGAGAGGGAGATGATGAGAAGCTAGGGTTTTTTTTATTCTCTTCCAAGGTTAACGAATGAAATAATGAAAGATTTAGGGTAAAAAGAGGGTTATATACCTTGGGTCATCCTACAAATCTCCATAAGCCCAACTCTTAAGCTATGGCCCAATCTACAACATAATCCAAATTGTTTTAATTAAAAGGCTACAATAACCTTAATTAACTTTTAATTACTTTAATAACAAAAAGGAAAAAAAAAAGGAAAAATAGTGCATTACATATACATTGTGTCTAGATACATCTTTAGGCAAAAAAAAAACAATAAAATCAACTCAGCATAAGACGAGACGTATCATTTCGTTACTTCTTTATTGCAAGTATAGATATATGTTTGTCTTTCTTTTGTTTTATTATATTAAAGGGTACACCTAGAATGTTAGGTTATAATTAAAATTTGCCATATAGAATTTGTCTCTCTTCTAATTAAATAACATCAAAATGGCTATCTCTTGGGTTTTATTGAGATTTATAAATATATATGCAGTAGAGAAACAATATCTTTGGTTACAATAATCTAGAAAGCTTTTTTAAGACTAAAACTCAATCGCATTCAATAATGCATTTAATTAAATAAAATGCATACCATAGAGTGTTAAAATTGTACCTTTATAGATTTGATTAGACATTATCAGAATACCAAGAAACTAATATAAGTTTCAGCTATGGTAGTCAATAGGGGTGAGCAAAGGCAGGTACCCAGTCAAAATTCATGGAACCGAAACCGTAACCGGCGGTTCCTAGAATGTAGGAACCGAAACCGGAACGGGTTGCACCGTTTCTTTATATATAGGAACCGGCCCCGGAACCGCCGGTTTCGGTTCCGAAACCGGGTACCTGATGTCTAATTTTTTAAAATATTTTTTGATCATTTTATGTTATAAAAAAATTATTAGTTATTATATAGTCACAACGTAACGAAATAAATACTACAACGATGAAACTTATCCGATAAAAACTGAAACGCAATAATTATATAAATAATTACGTCCAATTTTTGAAATGAAAATAACAAAAAACACAAACTTGAACTGTTAAATATGATATAAAAAATATCGAGAAAAGATAATAAGTAAGTTGAGTGAAAAAATGGTCGTAAGTATATATATGTAAGTGTGTAACGTAAAAAGTAAAATAATAAATTTCAGATTTAATTAGTATATTAAACATAATATGCATATATATAAAATTATTTTTATTAAATATATAGCGTAACCAGTTCCGGCGGGTACCCGGCGGTTAGTGATTCCATAAATATGAGAATTGGAACCGGAACCGGTCCCAATCGGTTACATATTTTAGGAACCGGAACCGGAACCGGAACCAAAACCAATAACATCGGTTTCGGTTTCGGAACCGGCAGTTCCGAAGCGGTTCCGGTTTTAAAGGCGGGTACCCGGTTTCGGTACTCGCCCCTAGTAGTCGATACACGAACATGTTTTCCGCCTCCATCGGGTGCTGTCCCAAGAATCCTAGACCTATATGTGTTTTACAGTAAAGAAAACAGTTTTTTCTGTATTTCTCTTAAAGGTAAACTCTAATTTCAATCGTCTGAAAATTGGTTTAGTCTAACACTCTATTTATACTAGAAGAATTATAGATGAACTATAATTCAACTAAGGTTTAATTAAGGTTTACTAATTATATGAAATATTCAAATATATATATATATATAATTATCTTTTAAACTTTAAATATAATTATTCTAGATTATACATGCGCACTATGTGGCGCAAAGTTTCTTGAATCTGAAATTGAGAACTCATATCATTTAATAGTCAAAATAAAATTAATTAGTCAAAATACAACTAAATTCAAAATAAAACAACTCGTGTTTTCATATGCACTGCAAAAATTGATTTGAACAAATAAAATTTCAAGATTATGTTGATTATATTTTATATTGTTTTATATTTAAAATAAATTACTGAGATTAACTTGAACAATTCAAATTTCAATTATTATCTTGATTATATTTTATATTTTCTTATATTTATAATAAATTACTGGGATTTATTAAATAAAATGATACGTATCCATCAGATAAGCCTAAATGAACCGAAAGTGTAATCTTCGTCCAAATATACGTTTAGATGGGAAAATACTGAGTGATAGCCCAGTTACTTATTTATTATATATAGATATATACACACAATTACAGAGAACACCTCGTAATTAACATAATTATGTTTTCTCCTATATAAATATCATAATTACACTTTAACACATATTTTATAATTATTCTTCAATAATAGTTACAACTTGATTTAATCTAGGTTTCTAAAGATGAAAGCAAATGTATTCTTTGTGTGCGACCCCATACTCTTTAACAATATTTCTGTGTGACACATGTTGTAAGCATATAATAACTTGTAGTAAGAAGAAGCTTCTTTTTTTGAGTACATGCCTTAAGGAACATCGAGCCAGCATCTATTTAATTAGCTTGAAGAAGGATTGAAATCGTTGGAATTGAGCCAATGGCTAGCCATGGCTCGGAGTGTCAAGTATCTTCATGGATTGGTTCATCAATGTTTCATTCATATGGATTTGAAGCCTTTGAATATTTTGCTCAGTGACGATATAAGAGTGAAAGTCGAAGATTTCATCTTCATCTTGCTCCCGAAGGCAAAGCTTCATTGAGATGAAAATTGTCGGGACTTTCGGTTATCTCGCATCCGAATATGCAGGTAGGGTTTATTATTCTTTAATATAATACTTAGTATAATTTTTTATATTTTGTTTTTTTATTCCTCATCCAGTCGATATATTTGACGAAGTTGTAAAAAGACATGATAAAATTGATAGAACAAAGTGTTATGGATCAATTCCATACAATAACAACTTGATAACCCCAAAATTATACATGTTTTGGTTGTTTTGAATTGCAATGTTTATTCCCGTTTTACCCTTTATTTGGTACATATTACTTCCAAAAGTCTTTGCTTTTCAGTTTTGAAGGATTTGAAGGCCCGTGAACGTAAAAGTAAGAAAAGAGGCGAAAAAGCATGAAAATGAAGTTTGCAGGAGACAGAAAGCTCTCGCGATCACGAGACCACAGTCTGGCATCACGAGAGTGACTAGATTCTAGAATATTCCTTCATGTTTTCCATCTGGCGTCGCGAAATGTCCATCTAACGTGGCAAAAGAAAAGTCAACCCTAATTGGAAGATTCCAGAATGTTCAAGAAAGGTTTTNTGCGTCGCTAAGCTGCCGCCTCGCGATCGCGAGATGGGACGTCCTCAGTACTCTTTAAATACTGCCTTCTGCCTGACTTGCAAGGTGTGAAGAAAAATATTTCGAAAAGCTGAGAAGTTCAGAACTACCATTTGGAGGGAGAATTTGTATGAACCAATA
>LUCG01159159.1:0-18069 GCA_001633085.1 Carthamus tinctorius
AAAGGTAAATCATCTAAACACCCTAATAGTGTCTGTTTGGTTTAAGGTTGGGTCCGTGATTGGAAATTAGTTGTTTTCCTCTGCGCGTTTATCGCTCTCCGATTCCCAACACTGAGAACCATCCCCAGGAGTTGCAGAAGAACCAGCAGCAATAGAAGAAGCACCGAGAGTGGTAGATGCCTGTGTGGATGTAGTGATAGAAGAACTGGGTAACATAACTCCAGGGTCACTTAGACTTCCTGTTGAACTAAGAGTAGAACTCAAGGTACCCATGTTCAGTGTTGGAAAAATGTTAGCGCTGATGGGATTTCCTTCCGATCCTCGTAAGCCACCAACAAATGATGTACTTACTACAGAAGTTCCGGCAGGGCTACTAAAGCTGCCTGCAAATGTAGTAACCAGAGGTGTCTTAGCCAAAGAATGAATATTTACATTTTGTACAAGAGGCCCTAAACTCGATGTGCATTGAATAGAAGTCGTAGGCTGGGGCAGATGCCTTACTTGATCGGTATCACCAAACTCTGAATGTGTTATAGGTACAAGTTGTGCTTTGTTCCCGTGTGAAAATGAAACTACTGTTTGTTGAGAAATAGTAGAGTGGCTAGGTTGGGGTGTGCTCTGCATGGTTGGGTGGACCATGTCTACTTCAATGGTAGGTGGCAACAAATGCTCACCCCCAAATGATGTGGGTACCCGGCTAGACTCAGTTTGGGTAGGGGTTTGTACTTCTTTTCTTGCCCCTTTCTCACTCTCACCATCTTTTTTTCCTTCCCTTTCACTCAAGCTCACTTATGATTTTTCAACTAAATCTCCCTCATCCATCCTTACACCACCTTGCTTTACAAGCATGCTAGAACCTTGATCATCATCCATTGGATCATCATCATCAACTGAACTGTCTATCTGTTCAGTAAGATCATCTGGCTGTGCATCATCAAGACCATCATCCATAGGAAGAGGTTGTGTCTCATCAGAAGAGGGTGTTCCAAACACATTATACAACCTATCTTCAACTGTTCCAGAGTACTCAGATGAGTCAGATGATTCAGATCCAAAGTACATTTGAAGCCTCTGATCTAACTCTGTAACATTATACAAGACAGACACCTCAGGCACTGGAATTTCAGAAATCTCCAACTCAGGTGTGTCATCAAAAGACCTAAGAGTGACATCATCTAATGGAGAAAGTTCATAGTCCACTAGCTGCTCATCTTCTTGCTCTTCAATAACTAGAGTAGAACGATGAACTTGCTCAACCACTTGATCTAAGTCAACAGCTTCAAAAATGTCATCCATCTGTACCTCCGAAATTATTTGGCCTATGTGTTCAGCAACATTTATATTGGAAGAATGTGCTGGCTGATCAGTCGGTGCCCCACCAGTGCCCCTCTCGGTATTTTCCCTCATCACTCCTTGACCAAGATCCCGTGATGCTTGGTCCCTAATGACTAAACCCTCACTTCTAGGGATAACACCTTGGGAAGGTCCTGCCGGTTCTGGCTGGACCATAGGTGGATATTATAACCCATACGCTCTCACACACGCCACCTCCTGATCAGCATAGGCTAGTAACTAATCAAACTGTGGAGTCTCTCTGATCGAAAAGACAGTCTTTGGATATCTCACTGATTGTATCGGAAACAATTTAACCTTCTTCGCATTCTCTCTTCTTGGGATCTCCGGATTCCTCGCCATTGCACTTGCAATCAGTATACTCAGAAATCGCAGATAGGCCAAGTGCTTAACTTCCTTAGCCTTTAGTTCCTTCATGTCGTGGAAGATAAGAGCAGCATAATCATAATGTCTATTGAAAAGACACCATGAAATAGTAGCATCATGGACTGTGTGGCCGAATCAGTCCCCCTCTGTTTTCCAATCAAACTCCTGCTCAGAGCAGTAAACAGAGTGTTATATGTTGTCGGCAGCTTCGACTTGTTGAAGTTAGAGCAATGCACTAAATTTCCAACATAGCCAATCCCTCGAACCCCAGCTAAGGCATCCATGATTGACCCAAAAGGCTCAAATTCATCTGCATCCGGTCTGCTGTTTGCAAGAGGAAATCCCAAGACTTGTCTAAACTTGTTCAACCCAAATGACATTGTGAAATGATCAATCTTTGCTGTGAAGTACGAGCGATCATCATCCTGATGATATTGAAGTGTCCTCCAGGCTTGTTGGACATACAACAGCGGGACTTGAACTTCTCTTGACAGTACTTGGTATAGTGGCTGATTCTTTAGTATTTCTCCTACCACTGGTGCATTGTTCTTGACATATGGAGAATATGTCAAGTTATTGGCTTTCTGTTCCAGGAACAATGCAGGCTGCAACAGTTGTCTGTCTTGATGAAGATTAGGTTGTGGCACGGATGAGCGAACAGTAAGGACATTCGGGACGTCCAAACTGTCAGTATCTGGAAAACTGTAGTTCTCCATATCTGGAATTAGTATAAGTAAAAATGATGAGTGAGTCCAAGTTAAGCAATTAATATTCCTTTAGAAATTCAGGTGAATGTGAAAAAAATTCACCAAGTGTGGGACATTTGAGAAAGTAATGAATCAATCGAGACCACGAACAAATAGTAAACTCAGTTAAATTTAATTTTTATGGAATTTAGACTCATTATGGATGGAACAACTCTAATGGGCCAAGTAATACAAGTCTACTGAGGAACCATGTGTTGGAACCTCAGGTCCCCCGAACAAACATGTCAAGATCTTGGAGTATAGGTTATTAGGATCTTGTATAAATAGCGGATAGGACTTTGTAATCCTTATGCTTTTAAAATTGAATACAAACAATCCTTTGAGTGCAATTCCTCTCTAAATTTCACATTCAAGTGTGTGTTCTTGGTGTTCTAACATCCAATTTGGTAATTACATTCATCTTATGCTTACTGTTTGATTACCATGTTGGATCACTACTCCTTGTTGTTACTCTGTTCTTATTCCGCTGCGTAAATTGTTTCTAAGTTCAATTTGAGTACAGTATCAATACCATTGTAAGGATTTCACGATCTAACAAGTGGTATCAGAGCAGGAATTGAATTCTCATTCAATTAATCATGTTTTGGTATTGATTTGTGATAGTTAGAACATCAATTCATTTTTCATTCTCTATTTTATTCTTCTCCATTCTATTCTTCATCTTCGTCTTTGAATTTCAATGGCGACCACCATGAAAGCCTCATTCATGAGCACGGGATCACAATCTATGCCTCCCACGCTGATCAAGGAGGAATATCCTCAATGGAAGATGAGGATGGTGAGTTTTCTGGAAGGAATTCATCCCAGGATTACTGAATTTTTGTACAATACATTTTCCGATGGACCTGATTCCACGGGTTCCCGCCACCGGTACAACGCTGGAAGTTCCTGAGCACTTTGAACCAAGACCAATCGGGAATTGGAGCGATGAAGACAAGGTGTTGGTAGAATTGGCGAGCAAATGCAAGAGGCTGCTGATCATGGCAATCCCTTATGATCTCTTCAAAAATATTGATCACTGCCAGCTTTCTATGGAAATATGGGCAGAACTTGAGAGATAGATCGAAGGGAGAAAGAAAACACTGAAAAATAACAGAGCTATCTGTATCGATGAATACCACAGTTTGAAAGCAAAAGAGGGTGAATCGTTGTCTGACACGTATTCTAGGTTCAACACTCTGATCGGAAATTGCAGAAGGTATGGGGTAATCAACAACAACTCTTTGTTCCTAAAGAGTCTAGGGAGTGAATGGATGCACCTGACTATGACCATGAAGCAACTCTTGATCTAGAGGCATGGTCACTGGCGGATCTCTATTGGATTCTGAAAGGGCAAGAAGCCCAAGTTCAAATGATGAGGAAAAGCTATGGGGGCCCTCTGGCACTGGTCGCAGAAGGTACCTCAGGAAAGGTCGTTGCGCAGAAGAAAGAAGAAAAAGAGAAGAAGAAGAAGAAGAAGAAGAAGAAGAAAGTCTTGATCGCAGAGAGCGAAGAATGTTCAGAAGAGGAAGTGACAATGAAAGGTCTAATGAAGACTCTGGCATTAATTACCAGAGTATTCAGGAAGGGTGGAAAATACCACAAAAGCTCAATCAAAAAGTGCTATTCAGAAGGAGCGAGCACGAGAGAAGGAAGTGAGAAAAGAGAGGAGGAGCAGAAGCCTCTACAGAAGGCAATTGAGCCTAAGAGAGATGAACAGAAGGAGGGATGCTTCAAATGTGGAAAATTGTGTCACTTTGCCACGGAGTGTTGGTCCAAGGGACCAAAAGTGCCCAGAAGGATCCTAGAGATGCTACCTTCTACAAAAAGAAAGCAGAATACTATCAAAAGAAGTCTCTGCTAGCTCAATCAAGTGAGCTAGTCACAGATGAGTCCTTTGATGAGGAGGCACAGAAGGGGCTCTTGGCACTTGAAGACTCCGACACAAAAGATGATCTCTTCTGTGGAATGGCAAAAATCAGTGATGACACATCCGACTCCAATACCTCTGAGGTTTCTACTTCTCAATCGTTTAAATCAATTGATCTTTTCAATGAAATCATTGATAATTTTGAAACTAGTCACAAAGAGCATCATGAGCTTAAAGAAAAACTTTCTCCCTGTGAAAAAGAAATCAGCCTTCTCACAGATGAAAGAGAAAGATTTTTCAAAATGTTTAAAGAGGAACAATAAAAATTTGTAAATTTAGAAATTTTTCAAAAGAAAAGTTGGCCTAAGTTGAAAAAGATTTAAAACCTAAGGTTGAAGAATTAAGGAAACTAGAGCATGAGAAAAGTAATGTCACTTCTATTAAAGAGTATTTCCAAAAGGAAAGAGAGTTTCTTCACCAGGACATACTTGATAGAGAGCTCAAAATAAGAAAATTTCAAGATGCCCAAAATGTTTTCAAAAAGATTAGAGTCAATATGGGCATAATAGGTTTAGGTTTTTCTGAGTTTGACAATAAACCTTCTTTCAAATCAAACAAAACTCTAGAGAACACCTTTAGATCTTCTGGAAATCTTAAAAGTAGAATATCAAACACAAAAACCATTTTCAAAAGAAGAAGATTGTTGGTTGCTCCAGATTCAAGAACACCCCTGATAATGGAAAATGTAGAGTTTGAGGACTACATTGACTCTTTCTCACCTTCTGAAAAGAAGGATTCGATTCCAAGGAAATTTTTGAGCCAGAGTCAAATTGGTGTTTTTAGGTATGGGCAACCAGAGACACAAGAAGATTGTGCTTTTGTTTGTACTGTTAGACCTCTTGAATGAAAACTTTCCTCAAAGGCTCTTGAATTTTTGTCCAACCTGCCTTACAGAAGCCTCTGTGATTGACTCCAATGAACCTCTCTGTGAAGGTTGCTCTGTCCAAGAACCCTCAAATCTAAATAAAAATATCTCAAGTGAAGTCATAACTTATAGAGATCTTCTCACCTCGGATTGTGAGGAAGAGGATGCCTCTGAGACAGAATCTGAATCATGTTCAGAAGTGTCAATGCCAAGTTATTCTACATATGATTGAAGCAATAATTTTTTCCATATTGACATCTCTGAGCATGAATCTCTATCAGATTATCAAGAGAGTCCTATACAAGTTGTAGAGACTGGTATCATTGCACAAAAATCAGTTGGTCAAGAGATGGTGAATCTACCACTTACTACCATTGCTTTAACAAACAAGAAAACAGGGATAAGGATCTGCCCTGATTTTATGGATTTGTGCATAAATATCAAGACTTCTCTTGATCTTGAGAAAAGGGAAAAGGAAAAACAAAAACAGATTGACTCTGGAAGCTCTTGTTCTTCTAAACCTCAGAGACCTAAGTTTACATGGCAACAAAAAGAGAAATGACCTCAAACTAATATTCCTTCTATCTCAGTTATTGCAGGTAAACCAAAGAGGGGGTCTAGACAGAAGAAGTTTAAAAATTCTTTCAAAAAGGAGTCTAGATTAGGGAAGAAATTTTGTAACCAAAAGCCCACACCTAAGAAGGGCTCTAAGAATAAATCTTCTCTACCCTTCTTTTAGAGTTTTAATGAAAACTTTAAGAAAGCTTCATGCAATGTTTCTTTCTGTGATTGTTTCAATCTCATGCATGCTCTGTCAAAGCACCTTCACCACCATTCCTGTCTGGTCTCACACCCTAAGAACAATGGTTCTGGGGTTAACAAAGGACACATTGGCAATTCTGTTCCAAAGAAGACTAAGACCAATTCAAAGGATGCTAAGGCATACTTTAAATAAGCTAATAAAAAAGGACCCAACTGGAAATGGGTACCTAAAATAAATGTTGTTTGAATGCAGAAAGAACCTCACGTGTCTACCTGGGTAGTTGACTCCGGATGCACTAGACACATGACAGGGACCCTAGCGCTTCTGTCATCATACCTAAAGAAAGAAGGAGGTTCTGTTACTTTTGAAGGAAATCAAAAAGGAAAAATCAAAGGCTATGGATGATTGTCAAAGGGGAGGTTAAAATGAACCGGGTGTTTTATGTGGATGGATTAAAACACAACCTGATTAGTGTTAGCCAATTGTGTGATAATGGACTTGATGTGCTCTTCAAAGTCAAACACTACATAATGTACAAGGCTGACACTTTGACAGAGGTGATGAGAGCAAACAAAAGGGGAAACTTGTACCATATGAGTTCTGATTGTTTAGAAGCTGTAGAGGCAGTGTGCCTCACATCCTCTGTGAAAAACGAAGAAGCCTGGCTCTAGCATACCAGGTTCTGTCACTTGAACTTTCATACTTTAGACAAGCTGGTAAGGCTAAAGTTAGTTAAAGGGCTACCCAATATAAAGTTTGAGAAAGATCATCTCTGTTCAGCATGTGAGATGGGGAAACTCAAAAGGTCTTCCCATAAAACAAAGTCTGATCCTTACTATGATAAGCTTTTGCAGATGATTCATGTTGACCTCTGTGGTCCCATCTCTATGCAAAGTCTTGGAGGAAAGAAGTACATCTTGGTACTTATTGATGAATTCTCAAGGTTTACTTGGGTAGAGTTAAGGAAGAAATCTCAAGTCCCTTTGATACTAATCAATTTGTTGAAAAGGTTGCAACTTCTTCATGGTTTACAGGTCAGAGTGCTAAGAAGTGATAATGACACATAGTTTAAAAATTATGTGATAGAAGAATACCTTGCTTCTGTGGGAATTACTCACAATTTCTCAGCTCCAAGGACACCTCAACAAAATGGAGTGGTAGAAAAAAAAAGAACAAAACACTAGTTGAAGCTGCCAGAACTATGCTGAACGCTTCTGGGATACCTCTTTCCTTTTGGGCAGAAGTTGTCTCTACTGCCTGCTATACACAGAATAGATCCTTGGTGGTGAAGAAATTTGAGAAAACTCCATACCAACTGCTCCACAACATGTCTTTGGTTGTAAATGCTTTGTGTTGATTGATAGAGAATCAATAGGAAAGTTTGATCCAAAAGGGGATGATGCTATCTTTATTGGATATGCATGGGACTCGGTAGCATACAGAGTGTACATCCCCAGAACACAAATTGTGGTTGTAAGTACTAATGTCAAATTTGATGACAACATTCAGGTCACTCAAGACAAGTTCACAGAAAAGCTAAAGAACCAAGCAGAAAAGTCCCCAAATGTAACCATGACAACAAAACTTGAGCATCTCTTCTCAGAATGGTGTGAGAATGATGATCCTGACAGAGCCTTTGTGGACTCCACCAAAAGTTCTGCCAAACAATCTCATGTCACAGAGACAAGCCCTACTTCAACATCTCTATCTGGACCATCAACCTCTAAGAATCCTCCACAAGTGTCACCTTCCCAAGAAGCCCCAATATCACATGAAATCCCAAATCAATCCTCCACACAAGAACCACTAATTAGAGAGCCAACTCAGTTTACTAGTGAAGATAATGCTAGTGAAAATGTTCCATCTCATGCCATTGATTCTGCATCTTAGACTCATATTCTTCAAAATATAGATCCCATGGTAAATCCACCACATGTCACCAAGTGGACAAAAAGCCATCCTCAATCACAAATCATAGGTGAACCCTCTGCTGGCATCAAAACAAGAGCCACAGCTAACTTTTGCTTGTTTACATGTTTTATGAGTGAAATTGAACCCAAGACAGTGGCAAAGGCTTTGGCAGATCCTTTCTGGGTAGATGCCATGAAAAATGAGCTTCTACAATTTGATAGGAATTTTTGCTGGACTCTTGTCCCTCTGCCAAATGGGAAAATTGCAATAGGCAGAAAGTGGGTATTCAGAAATAAGAAGGATGAGCAGGGTGTCGTGGTCAGAAACAAAGCAAGACTAGTTGCAAAGGGATATTGCCAAGAAGAAGGTGTTGACTATGAAAAACCTTTTCCACTGTGGCTAGGCTAGAACCAATTCGCATCTTTCTGGCCTATGCGGCTCACAGAGGGTTCAAAGTGTATCAAATGGATGTCAAATCAGCCTTCTTAAATGGGAAACTTAAAGAAGAGGTATATGTCAAGCAACCACCAGGGTTTGAGAATGAAAAGTATCCCAACCATGTCCACTTCTTGGACAAAGCTCTATATGGACTGAAACAGGCTCCTAGAGCATGGTATGAGCGATTATCTATCTTTCTCACAACTAATGGTTTTCACAGAGGTAAGACAGATATCACTTTATTTTATAAAACAAGATGATGATATTCTGCTTGTACAAATTTATGTTGATGACATTATCTTCGGATCAACTAATGTTTCTATGTGCAAAGAATTTGAGTGTTTGATGCAGAGTGAATTTGAGATGAGCATGATGGTAGAGCTCACATTCTTCTTGGGTCTACAAGTGAAACAGTCCTCTGATGGCATCTTCATTAATCAATCTAAATATGTTCATGACCTCTTGAAGAAATACAAGCTCAATAATGCCTCTCCCATGAGGACACCCATGGCTCCTGGTTTAAAATTGCATAAAGACTTGAATGGACCTTCTGTGGAGTACAAACTCTACAGAGGTATGATTGGCTCTCTATTATACCTCACTACAAGTAGACCTGACATTATGTTTTCTACTTGTATTTGTGCTAGTTATCAGGCCAATCCCAAAGAGTCTCATCTTACAGCCGTCAAAAGGATACTAAGATATTTGAAGAAGACACCATCTTTAGGCCTCTGGTATCCTTTGCATTCAAATATAGATCTAGTGGCATACACTGATTCTGATTATGGAGGATGTCAAGTGGATCGCAAAAGTACCTCTAGGAGTTGTCAATTCCTGGGAGGAAAGCTTGTTAGTTCGTCATCAAAGAAACAGAATTGTGTGTCAACCTCTACCGCAGAAGCTGAATATGTTGCTGCAGCAAGTTGTTGCTCACAAGCTCTGTGGTTGAAACAGAATTGGGGACTTCCACCAGATCCTCAAACTCCCGTAGTCGGAGAGCCTACCATGTTCTGTCGATTTCATGCAAAGGAAGTCCAGAGCCTGACTTTGCAGAGGGATCGAATGGAGACTTAGGGTCTTCTAGACCCTGAGCCTTAGTGTTTCTCTCACTTGTCTCTGGAACAAGTTGGGTGGGTCACTCATGTGTGGAAAAGCAACAAATGCCTCTATGTGTGGTGGTGTCGAGTCCTTGGGCGATTAGACTCTTATGTTAAAACCTTCACCCTTTTGAGAGGATGAAGGAGTGGGAGAGGGTGCCCGGCCAGAAGGTTCGACAGAGGACAAAAGAGGCCCCTCTGCGCGGTTGGTTGGGGTAGGGTTCGGAGTGTGCACTCCTTCTTCAATGAGTTGATCGTCTAGAACACGGAAGGGGGACTAGGGTGTGTGCCTTCAACATCTTTTTCACCGATCTCTTCTTCTATGCCTAAACCTAAACCACCTTCTGTGGTACTAATCTCTTCTTCTTCTTCCACGTCATCAAGGATGACTTCAGTACCCAAAGTAAGATCAATAACGGCCTCAGCTTGACTCTTAGCCATTGCCTCAACATCCATATACTCAAGGCCTATCTTTTGAGCCTCTTCCACATGTTGGGCATCTCCAAGCATGCTCTCTTTCAATTTGGGACGAGGAATGTGAAGCAATTTCACGATACCACTGAAAGGTTTATCCTTTTGTGTATCGGTACCACTGAAACGCTTATCCTTTTGTGGGTCGTCATTAGATTCGTCATCAAGGATTGGATCATCAATAACCAATTTGCGCAATCGTCTACGCTTAGGCAATGGAGAGGCTTTTGTAGGAGTATCCCTTGTGGGAGTATCCTCTGGAATTTGTACCTCTGGAGTTTCGACTTCAGCCTCTGTAGTAACCTCCCTTGTGGGGGTGTGCTCGCGAATATGGACTTTTGGAGTGACATCTGCTGCCTCTGTAGGTCTTGACTTTTTGGACTTCTTAGGCTTTGGTGTGGCTTCTGTAGGAATCGCAGCTTCTGGTGCCTCAACCTCTGCGGTCACAACCTTGGACTTCTTTTTCTTCTTTGGAGGCTCGAATGGACCCTCTTCTTTTGCGGGTCTCTTTTTATATTTTTTCTTTTCCGCCTTTGGTGGGGGACTGCTATCTAAATCTATAGACCTGTCGCTCACCTCTCTGTCCTCCCTTACTCCCTCAACTCTCATAAGATCTATATGCTCACCTAAGGGGATGCCTATGCGTGGGGGGGGGGTTCCAGGGACCGGCTCTGGTCTCCTGTGCCCACGCCTGTACTCCTTCCTATCCTTACGATTAAGGTATTTCAAAATTGCTTTTGACAGCGGCCTTTCACCTTGATATCCCAGCTCATGAGGAGTAGGATGAAACTCCCAAAAAGGGTTCAATCTAGCATTCGGCTCTGCAGGGGGAAGCTTCTGGGTGGTTTACATCCTCTTGGGACTTCTTCTGAGATCTGACCTTGGATTTTTCTCCCCTCTAAGTTGAGCACTTCTTCTTAATCAGACCCACTATAGCTTCATAGATCAGTTGAGCGTAATCTAAGGGTAGATTGAAATGTATCCCATACAGAATGCTAAGCATAGCATGAGAGGTCTGATCATGGCTTCCCACCTTTCCAGTCAAACAGCAGTTAATAATCGAGAACCGAGTGTTCCAAACTGGGGGAAGGTCTTTTCTCTTGAATTGGGTTCGCTTCGTAATAGGGTCCTTGGATGTATAATAATGGAAGGCCAAGAATTCCATTAACTCTGGGTCCTTGGGAACAGGGTAAACCGATCCAAATTGAGTGTCTCCAGGGTAGGAAGATGAAGCACGGTATGGAGGGTATCCACATTCATTTGAAGTGGGATGAGGGATTTCAGTGTTGGATGTGAAACGTATCTAACGATACTTTCACCGACATTGTCCAGGGTACACACATATGAACTCAACAGATATTGAGTCAAACAGGTTTCCGGCGTCGGTTTGGTGGCGGTGAGCGCATAATATAGGGAATGGTGTCGGAGTATCTCCAGTAAGGTTGTGGCTTCGAAGGGGAATTCGTCAGTAATCACAAAGTAATAGTTGTTGGGCTTTTCCACCAACATCATCTTCTCGTATTTATTTTGGACAAATGAGATGGCATGGGAGGTTAGGGCTTGGGATTGATTAACTTCTTCTCCTTCTTGGTTGCCGGAGTGAGCGGAGTGAGATGCACTGGAAGACGACATTGTGAGTTCGTCGGAGAAACAGGGTTGCCGGAGTATATGAGGGTTTGAGAGTAATAAAGGGTTGTCTGATTGGTGAGGATGGGTATTTATAGGGGGCGATTTGAAGTTGAAATGGTTCAGTAGCGGGGTAATGATGGCTACGATTTTCAAAAATTGGGAGACGTTGGTCTACGACCACTAAGAATATGCCACGTCATTTATGATGACGCACGATTGAAAGCGTGTGCCTCAAAAGTCTGACATGCGCGTGAAACGCTTTTACGCTTATCCAGAAACCACGCGTACCATATCTGTAAAATAGAAAACTATTAAAGTGAGTTTCTACAGAGGGCTAAGGGTCTCACAGAGCCTCTAAGATATGTGTGGGGCCTTCTACATGTTTCACCTTTTTATACCTAAACATTTGAAAATCCACATAAGAGTGAGTGATCTTACAGAGGCTAAATCTCAAAGAGCCTCTGTGGTAAGCGCCAGAGGTTCTGTGAAGAATATCTCTGAAAGACACTAAAATGTTTGCACTCTCCGAGGTTTTTGAGCATTTAAAACAAGGTACTCCCACTACAAACCATCTTCCATGGTTCAAAAAAAAATGTTGAAAATCCTTTGAGATGGGAACAATTGACATAGACATTTATCAAAGAGCCTCTGAAAAAATGTTGAAAATCCTTTGAGATGGGAACAATTGACATAGACATTTACCTTCGCTGTGAAAAATGTCGTACAATGTTAAATCAGTTTTCCATCATTAAAAGTTTTATAATTGAAAGACCTTTATACTCCCCCTCAACCCATGCAATCCTTCTGCAAAGATTTCCTTTTGGCCACAGAAACAAGTGAAGGTAAACCACGAATTGAAAATAACAAAAATGAAGAGAAATAAGAACTAATATTTAAAAAAATAATTAAGTTATCAAGGTTCTGGACTAGTCATCCCAATCTTTTCCACTAGAAAGTTAAATCGCTTTTCATCAAGAGCTTTTGTAAATAGATCAGCCAATTGGTATTCTGTAGAAACAAAGAACATCTCAACATTACCCTCTTCTACATGATGATTTAAGAAGTGGTACCTAATGTCAATATACTTCATTTTGGAATGTTGTACTGGATTAGCAGCAATAGCAATGGCACCTTTAGAATCACAAAGGATAGGAATCTTTTGAAATGAGTAGCCATAGTCTTTGAGTTGAGTCTTCATCCACAGAGCTGGTGGGCAACAGCTTGCAGCAGCCACATATTCAGCTTTTGAAGTAGAAGTTGATACATAATTTTGTTTCTTCGAAGACCAACTAAATAGCTTTCCCCCTAGGAATTGGCAACTCCTAGAAGTACTCTTGCGATCCACTTGGCATCCTCCATAATCCGAGTCAGTGAGTGAAGATGATACCAGAGGCCTAGAGATGGTGTCTTCTTTAGATATCGTAGGATCCTCTTAACGGCTGTGAGATGTGACTCTTTGGGATTAGATTGGTACCTAGCACAAATACAAGTGGCAAACATGATATCAAGTCTACTTGCAGTAAGGTATAATAGAGAACCAATCATACCTCTGTAGAGTTTGCACTCTATAGAAGGCTCATTCAAGTCTTTGTGTAGTTTCAGTTCTGGTGCCATTGGTGTCCTTATGGGAGAGGCTTCGTTGAGTTTGTGCTTCTTGAGAAGGTCATGAACATATTTGGATTGATTAATAAATATACCTTTAGAAGATTGCTTCACTTGTAAGCCTAAGAAGAACGTTAGCTCTCCCATCATACTCATCTCAAATTCACTCTGCATCAGAAGCTCAAACTCTTTGCATATATAAACGTTAGTAGAACCAAAGATAATGCCATCAACATAGATTTGTACAAGCAGAATATCATCCTCATGTTTCTTATAAAATAAAGTGATATCTGTTGTACCTCTTTGAAACCCATTGGTTGTGAGAAAGGTTGATAATCGCTCGTACCATGCCCTTGGAGCCTGTTTCAGTCCATAGAGAGCTTTGTCCAAGAAATAGACATGGTTGGGATATCTCTCATTCTCGAACCCTGGAGGTTGTTTGACATATACCTCTTCCTTAAGCTTCCCGTTGATGAAGGTTGACTTTACATCCATCGGATACACCTTGAAGCCTCTCTGAGTAGCGTAGGCCAAAAAGATACGAATAGCTTCTAGCCTATCCACATGGGCAAAGGTTTCTTCGTAGTCAATACCTTCCTCTTGGAAGTATCCCTTGGCAACCAGTCTTGCTTTGTTTCTGACCAGAATGCCTTGCTCATCCTTTTTATTTCGGAATACCCTCTTTGTACCTATTGCAAGTTTTCCATTCGGCAGAGGGACGAGAGTCCACACAAAGTTTCTATCAAACTGCAGAAGCTCGTCTTGCATCGCATCAACCCAGAAAGGATCTGCCAATGCCTCTGCTACCGTCTTGGGTTCAATTTCACTTACAAAGCAAGAAAGTAGGCAAAAGTTGGTTGTGGCCCTTGTTTTGATACCAGCCGAGGGTTCACCTATGATTTATGAGAGAGGATGGCTTTTTGTCCATTTTGTGACATGTGGGGGATTTACCATGGGAACTATGTGCTGAAGAGTATGAAGTTGAGATGCATAGTCCATTGCTTGAGATAGAGTATCTTCACTAGAAGAAGGAACTGGCTCTGTGATAATTGGGGTTTGAGTAGTGGATTGATCAGGGATTTCTTGAGAGGTTGAAGCTTCAGTAAAAGGTGACACTGATGAGGGAATGTCAGAAGTTGATGGTCCAGAAAGAGATTCATAAGGTGGATCAGTCTCTGTGGCTTGAACTTGCTTGGCAGAGCTTCTGGAAGTGTCCATAGAGGCTCTGTCAGTATCGACATCCTCATACCATTCAGAAAATAGATACTCCAGCTCTGTTGTCATGGTTACATTAGGAGACTTTTCGGCTTGATTCTTGAGCTCTTCTGAGAACTTGTCCTTTGTGACCTGAAAGTTGTCATCAAATTTGACATTAGTACTTACAACCACTGTTTGTGTTCTAGGGGTGTACACTCTGTAGGCTACAGAGTCCCATGCATATCCAATGAAGATAGCCTCATCCCCTTTTGGGTGAAACTTTCCTAACTGTTCTCTATCATTGAGCACAAAGCATTTACAACCAAAAACATGAAAGAACTTTATGTTTGGCCTCTTGTTGTGGAGCAACTGGTATGGAGTCTTCTCAAATATCTTTATCACCAATGACCTATTATGTGTGAAATAAGCTGTAGATACATCTTCTACCCAAAATGATAAAGGTAGTCCATAAGCATTCAACATCGTTCTTGCAGCTTCAACGAGTGTTCTATTCTTTCTTTCCACCACTCCATTTTGTTGGGGTGTCTTTGTAGCAGAGAAGTTGTGAGTGATACTGACAGAGGCTAGATAGTCTTCCATCATTGAATTTTTGAATTCTGTCCCTCTGTCGCTTCGTAACACTCTGACCTGAAAACCATGGAGCACTTGCAATATTTTCAAAAGATTTGTTAGTATCAAGGGGACTTGGGATTGCTTTCTTAAGAACTCTACTCACGTAAATCTTGAGAATTCATCAACAAGTACTAAGATGTACTTCTTTCCTCCCAGGCTCTGCACTGATATGGGACCACACAGGTCAACATGCACCATTTGCAGAGGCTGATCATAGGAAGGTTCAGATTTTGTTTTATGAGTAGTGTTGGATCGTAGAATCGTTACAATGGTATTGATGAATAAACAATATCTGAATCCAACAAACAAAAAAGTGTAGCGGAATAAAAATAGAGACTCGAACAGTAAGTATAACTCTAAATAGTAACCAAAATAGTTAGAAGAACACCAAGAACGCACACTGAAAAGTGTAATAACAAGAGTAATTTCACTCACCAAAAAGTGTGTATTCAGATCTGAAATTATTGAACATTAAGCATCAAAATCCTCAAGCACACTGAATTACAAAGTTAGAAGCTCTCAATCAGCACTCAGAATACGAAGACCTGCCCGCTATTTATACATACTCCTGAAGACCTTAGCTATAAGATCTTGACACGTGTCTTCATTTGGGACGTTGAAAGTAAGTCGGTTAGGAGTAGATCACGTGAGAAGCACGAACGACTAACGGACTTTGGAAGTAAACAATTGCATCACATAGGGTTTGTGATATCATCCTCTGTGTCCTTAGGCTCTGTAAGGCTCTTCTCAGTGGTCCAATTCTCAGAGCCTCTATCAGTAGTCTCAGAGCTTTTGTTAGTAGCTTCAGAGGCTCTGTCGACTTTCACTTGTATACCTTTGTATCTTCTGATATAGAGCCTTCTGTTACCCTCTGAGAGACATCTTCTGTCAAACCTTAGATGACTCATTTTCCATACTTTTACATCAGAGTCCTATGGGAGCTAACAATCTCCCCCTAAGTATTGAAAAATGATATACGACAGACCACTACAATGGTTAGATAGAAGCAACAAGAGGAGAAAGATTCAACCTCTGTAAAAAGTTACATTACTGAAATTGAAATTACATGAATTATAATGAACAAAAGATTTCATCTTTTAAGGCCTAGTTCTGGATGAAGAGTTTTGTAATGTAGATGGTAATTCAGCATATGGTAGGAAGGAAGCTCTTGTCGATGATGTTGGTGTACCTGTTGAATTTGAAGAGAATGAAGAGGATGATGAAGAGACCGATCTTGATATTGTAGAGCACTATCTCTGAGGGCAATATGTAATCTTGAATCAGGGTTGAGTGGTATATCCTTTTGTGATCTCCTCTGTATTAGTACAGCTTTTTCTGCCTTCTGTGAAACACTTGATACTGGATAAGCTTTGCAACCCATCCAATTTGGTGAACACTTTCGTGGCAAAGGTTTAGACTCCCCCTCTGTCATGTAGTTGTTCAGGGAACCTGAGGATCCAACACATGGGTCCTCAGTAGCCTTGGAGTGTAAGGCGCCCTCAGAGGCCGTGTTGATGTTACCTTCTCGGGGACTTCTACCTGATCCTCGAACTCTCTTGGAATGAGAGCCTACGAGTGTTCTGTCGATGTCGTGTAAAGTAGATCCAGATCCTGACTTCATAGAGGGATTGAGTGGAGACTTAGGGTGTTCTAGAGCATGAGCCTCTATGTATCTCTCACTTGTCTCTGGAACAAGTTGGGGTTGTTCACTCTGGTGGGAGAGGCAACAAATGCCTTTCTGTGAGGTAGTGTCGAGTCCTTGGGCAACGGGACTCTTATGTTAAAACCTCTATCCTTTTGAGAGGATGAAGGAGTGAAATATGGTTCCCGGTATGAAATTTCAACAAAGAATGAAACAAAATCCTTTGTGAGGGTGGTTGGGTTAAGGTTCGGAGTGTGCACTCCTTTTTCAATGACTGGGTCGGCTAGAACACGACCGTCAGAAATATGGTTAGCACATGAATGGGGTTTGGAGATGTGCCTTTGGCATCTTTTTCACCTATTTCTTCCTCTACCCCTAACTGTAAACCGCTGTTTGTAGTAACCAAGTTCTCAATGCCGATCTTTTTAGCCTTTGGTGGGGGACAACTATCCAGATCTACGGACATTTTGCTCACCTTACAGACTTCCTTTACTCCCTTAATTTTCATCACATCTAAACGCACACTCGATAAGGTTCCTATGCGTGGGAGGGGTTCAGGGACCGGTTCTGGCCTCCTGTTCCCACGTCTGTACTTCATCCTATTACTGTGGTATTTCAAAGAAACTTTTAATAACATCATTTATTTTGATATCTACTAAATCTTTTACAGATGAAGAACAGAATGAACACATGAGTGTTGATTGGAGAAGGGATGATAAGCAAAAGTTTGTGAGACATGCCATCGGAACTGTTGTCGGAATGCGTAATTTTGATGACACTTGGAATCGCCGGAGTCATGAGCTGAAGAAATTATGAACATTTAAAGAAGAAGAAGACTTGAAAGAAAATTTTGAAGATTTAAATGATCCAAAGGGATGAGTATTTATAGTGGAGGCTTTGGGAGATGAAACGGTATTAGGCGGGATAATGATGATTGGTGTTTTCAAAACATATAGGCACCATTTTCCTACGGCTATTAATAATGTGCCACATCATATCTCGTGATGACGCACGATTGAAAGCGTGCGCCTCAAAATATTTGATACGCGCGTGAACAATTTTACCCTTATCCATAACCGCACGCACTATATCTGTAAAATAGAAAACTATTTAAAGTGAGTTTCTACAGAGGCCTAAGGATTTCACAGAGCCTCTAAGATATGTGCGGGGCCTTCTACGTGTTTCACCTTTACTTACCGAAACATTTGAAAATCCACAGAGGAGTGAGTGATCTTACAGAGGCTAAACTTTATAGAGCCTCTGTGGTAAGCACCAGAGGTTTTGTGAAGTATATCTCTGGAGAATCACTAAAAACAGTTTGCACTCTCTGAGGTTTTTGATCATTTTAAAGCAAGGTACTCCCCCTACGAACCAGCTTACATGGTTCTGAAAAAGATTTGAAAATCCTTCGAGAAAAGGGACAATT
>LUCG01159172.1:0-17508 GCA_001633085.1 Carthamus tinctorius
TTTTCCCTTCTTTTCTTTTCTTTTCCTTTCTTTTCATTTCCTTTCTTTTCCATCATTTTTTTGAGAACACAGCGTTAGGGAACTTTAATGGAGCTTGTTGATATGAAACTGTATTTGTTTTAGTGTGGAATGCTTGGAATTGGGAAACTTTTTGGTAAGAGATTTAAATAATTGTGAATGAGTGACCAAATGGTCCCTGGAATATTCATAACCTACACTTTTAGTCCATCGAATTCGGAATTTACAATTGTTGTTATTCTAAAATATTTTAGCTTTTTGGTTGCTTGTTATTGTGGCGTGTAAAATGGTCGTATCTAAGAGATATTTGTTCCACAGGGGCTGAAGCATTGCTCGAGTCGTCGTCGGGGACGATAGTTAGAAGTTTGAACCAACGCTATCACATGAATCAATGATAAGATTTGTTATGGGATAACTTTCGAGTGGATTTCGAAGAGGTTGGGAAAAAAACGCAATAGGGTTGGACGGAATGGATCGTGGGTCCAACATATGAATAACAAGGAGATGATACTTGTTTCGAAAATGTGGTTATACACTATCAGAAACACGTTGTTTCGGGATATTGAGAAAACTAGCCGACTGTGTTGGTTTGGAAATCGGAGCGGTACAGATTTGGTGTCAAGGTGATGCAGGTTGCTACTCGATCGGTTGCGTAGTTTCTGATTCTCCTTGCTTCGAATCCGACGCTACTTCAGTCACATGAAGGTATGCACGGTTACGACTTGTAAACGGGTTGACTTATAAGATCTCGGTTTACATGGCAATCTGGAGTGTAGTTTTTGTGTTTGTTCTATCAGTGTTATTTTGTTTTGTTCGGCTAGGGGGCGTAATTGAGCTCATGTATGCGAATTCCTTGTACTGATGTAACTTGACGTCTATGTTTTGCCTTTGTCGTTTAAAAAAAAATGATAAGGTTAAATAATACAAGGAAGATAGAAGAAAAAATGTAAAAAGAAATTATATGATCCTAATTACTACAATCAAACAATCTTGTAAGTAATACTCTCTTTTGTTGTAACAAATACAATGAATTTTTCAACCACAGGACTTGAAATAAAAAAACCAAAACTACAATAAAATTTTCATTTAGAAGTCAAAATGACAATATGAGAAGTTAGTTGACTATAAGTGCAAGTTGTGTTACTTTTGTTGTAACTCACTAAAAAAAAGTGCATTAATATAATATACAATCCATTTCCAACACTTGCATTAAAGCAATACATTATGGTTTTATTGAGATGATTTAAATATATCTTCTTGGTACTATGTACCAAGAAAGACCAATATTTTAATGTTTTAGTATTCCTTAAAAAATTGTGAATTTTTGTGAGATGTGTTTAATATAATCTAATAAGATATAAAGTTGATAGTATTTTTTTTAAAACAGGTTTTACAGGTTTTAGGTTGATGGATTATTGTTTATATGAACTATAATTGAGGTCACGTATCTATTAAAGATGTTTTTTATGACGGTAAAATCATAACATATTGTCTTTTAGTGTTGTGGCGAATTGGTTATCACTCGAGGAATTATAGCATCCTAACCGAGTTCTAGCCTTCCCGTGTGCATGCCTGAGGACATTTAAGTGGGGCCATGTTTAGCCCCCAAAATTGTCGGGGATTAGTCGGNATTCCAAAAAAAAAATACAACATATTTTGAATATTCATAAAAGTTAAGCTGCAATACTCAATTTGTAATACATTTGGATACCTTTTTAGAGTCTCAGCTAGTATTTTATAAAACATGGTCTTGTAATAAAAGGCAATATTCATGAAGACAAGCGGAATATTTTTAAATACCTAAAAAGGGAGATGATGGAAACCGCCGCGGTGCATTATGGGCAAGGAATCCCCCCCTTCCCCCGGGGCAGAAGTCCCTGACAAACTTCCTTGTTTATACCTGACATTCTCGATCTATTCTTATCTAACTGTCACTGAATGTTGAGTGAAAGAATAATAGACTCTTTTATCATAAGCCAAAACACACAAAAATTACAAGAACTAGATAACTCAAATAATATAAAATAAAACATAGACTAGCTATAGAAATACGTTTGATTAAACGTAACATACAAGCGGATGTTTCTTTTCTTTTTCCTATTGCTACCAAAAAGCTAAATGAAGAGTTTAAAAGATGTAGGCTTATAACTTTTAGTTCGACATACAAAGACATTACCAATAAGGTATAAATAACTTCTTGTTAACTTAAAGAAACATTAAATTAAATTAAATTAAAACAAATGCATCTTTAAGATCCTAAAAGATCTACTATAATCAATAAGATAAAATAGATACATACCTTCACCCTTTTTAGCCTTATGGAATTCTACCTATTTGTTTTTTTTTCTTGAACGGCAAGTTAACGTACACACACGTTCTAGCGATATCGGGCTTCCTTACAGGCAATCCCATTAATCCGCTGCGACCCGGCCTAACCTATGGTTGAACCCGACCGGCAGGTTTTAGAGGCCCTATGGACCAACCCGAGCCGGTCCTGAACCCGGCCCCAAAGGACCAGATCCAGAGTCTGGATATCTCAAGAAAAGTGTCGTTCGTGATAATCAAACCCTGATAGTATGGCTTTCACCACCTCCTAAACATGTTTACTTATCTAACTGAGCTATCACCTTTGATAAAATCTACCTATCTATTTACACAGACACCCAAGATGGATCAAATTTCTATCTCTATTTTATAGGTTGTATGAAATACAATTAATTTGAATGTCATTAATTGGTCTATGTGTCAAGCATGCAATTAGGCATTACATATTTTCCATTCATTTTGCCTTTCAATTATGATGTTACTAATTAATGATGAAATAAATTTGGACTTAGTCCTACTTTAAACTTTTTGCTATCTTATTGGATGCAAGAAAAACATATACTTAATTAAAAGAATTTCCTTGTAAATTACTTGGAGAAAACAAGAAGCAATCATTTAACTCACCTAGTTGTTAGATTTTTGTCTTAGATAAGTTTTTTATTGAGGGGTGGTATCTGTATGGGCTAGACTATTTGCACCCTTTGAATTGTCATTCACATCCTAAAAAGTGAATTGCTTACTCACATACGTCAACATCAAATCCCCTTTTTTACATTCTTAATGTGTCCCACCTCCTACTAAAAAGGGTACAAATAGTAATCCCCTATTAAAATAGTGCATTTAGCAACCCCTTATTAAAAGGGTGCAAATAGCCTAGCCCTTTAATAAGAGTGTGATATATCGGGAATGTAAAAAGCAAGCATTGGGAGTGTAAAAAGAGAGTTTGATGTTGATGTGTGTGAGGGAGCAATTCACTTTATAAGAATGTGGTTAGTAAGTCAAACGGTGCAATTAATCTCCCCCTTTTTATTTAATTTAAATTGTTTGTATTATCCGATAATTAAACATGATAACATTTTATTTCAGTTTCTTCAAAATTAAATTTCTTAAACAATCTCATTCAATCAAAGAATAAATTATTCTCAAGTACCAAACTTGACCTTACTGAATTGCCAATAAATCCAACTTAATAACAAAAAAGTATTCCCCATGGACGTAAATAAAGATAGTAACTAATAACTATAAAGAGTGTTTGGGATTGTTTTTCAAAAGTGTTTATTGATTTATTGGCTTTTTAAAAAGCGAATAAGCTGATAAATTTGTCTAGATATTCAAAAAGTGCTTTTAAAATGACTTTTTGACAATGAGTAAAATGGAGTTTTTAAAAAGTCACCACATTTATGACTTTTTGATTATGAAAAGTGTTTTTTGTTAGTAAATTACTTAAAAACCCTTAATTCTATTGACCTAAGTGATTTTGAAAGTCCTTTTTGGTAATTTTATATGTAAAAGCTAATCTAAACACTTTTTTTAAAAAAATAACTTATTATTTTTTATCATTACAAAAACTAATTCAACCACTTTTTTAAAAACTAATTCTCCTATCATCATAAGTCAATAAGCATTTTTAACCGTAAGTATTCCGAAAGCTAAAAAAAGCAAATCCCAAAAACACCTATAATGAAAAAAGGGTTTGTAAAAAACCAATATACATATGCTTTTGAAAGCAACTCACTCATTTTGGGAATCAGGTTAGAATAATGTCAACCTTTTGGATAAGCCTTTGATGAGATCACGTGGGATCCTTCTGAAACGCCACGTGACTACAAATCTCAAAAACAACCCACTTTATATATTCCAATTTTGATAGATCTTGAAAACATTATAAAATAAACCATATCAAATAAGCATCTACATAGTAAAAAACATTATAAAATATTAAACACGAGATATTAGCAAATCTTCAATTTACAAAAATACAAATAGTAGTCATAAAATGTGCAAGTAAAAGATTCAAAAATTTTATCAACATTCGACTCCTTAACAATTTTCAAATCCCACATAAATGAAAGAAGGCCTTCTTTTTGCAACAGCTATCAATCAAGTGCTGCTGCTACTCCCCCTTCTCTGAACTGGTTTATACAGTACAACGTTCACGTACTTGGATCGAAACCGATGGGAGAAACCGAGGGCCACCACCGACCGTGGGGCCTCTCGGTTTTCGATGTACAGATGATTCAGGACCACGTGTTGCGGGTCCGGAAGCGGGGCGCACGGCCCGCCATTCGTGGGGCAGCTCAGCACCGTGTGTTGCAGGTGCTGTGGGACGACGGGTGGGTCCCGCCCGTCGTCTTCGCTCGCGGTATACACGTTGTTGTAGCTTGCATCGGGTGATCTCGGGACTTCAAAACCAGCCACAACCGGAGTTTCCTGTTACAAACATTAGACGTTGTTTGTGAATGGATTTCGGTTTTGACATTTACGATACCCCTACGTGTTCGGAAACTTACTTGATCTTGACCACGGGAATTGTTCATATTGAAGACGAAATGCAGGCTGAATTAATATTCCAAATCATTAAAAGACAGCTTAACCTGAAGTTGATTTTGATGTTCCTGCAGCCAAAAGGAATTCACCAAAGGTCATAAAAGTGCTTTTGGGGGACGGTTAAATTGTTTTTCATTAAGCGCGCGCACGCACACACACACACACACACACACATATATATATATATATATTCACTTGAAATGGGAAATGAAAGCAACAGCAAAAAGTGGCTTGAACATAGAACAAAAAGATGCATCCAAGAGATTTGGAAGATCGCTTTCGCTTCAAACTTCCGCATCGCATGATAAGAACGGCCTTACGCAAAGTTAAACAAATATAGACCTTCCAAAAGCGCAATTGGTCCCGGTACAACTTTTGGGCCAGACTACTGACTACCAAGTTCGACAGCGGATATTCATGCAGCATTATAAGTGAAAGGGTTTTCTGATGGTGACGTACTTTTTTCCCATTTTGAGTTAGCAAGTAGAACATGGTCCCATTCCCATCTAATTTCTTTAGGGTGATATTGACTTGAAATGCTTAAAAGTCTACCAAGCCAACACTGACATCCAATCTTTAGCTAAAAAGTGCTTAAGCACGATATATATTTCCAATCAGTTTTTATCGTTGGTCTTTTCGATATATAGTTTATGTTTCATACTTGTTTCTTTCCTATAACTTTCTTTGCTTCTAATGATCCTCGTGTAATCATGTTCCTTCTTATTAAGTTATTCCTTTTCATTTGAAGCTACAGATTTTCTCAAATACCCATTAGACCAAAGATCATATTCGTCATTATTCCATATTTAATTGGTAAATTATCCTGAAGGCCTTTTACGGTTTTAACTAAGACCAAGTTAAATTATGTACTTCCATGAGACTCTGATCCATCTCTTTTTCAAACTTGCAAGACACTAACATTATATCCTCAAGCCATCAATTCTCACTAATTCATATTTGCCATCATTTACGTTAGGGATCTCTCACCAAAAATCACGTATAAAGTTTCTTGGAAATCCTCTCCCAAAAGCCGGAATGGATCCTTTTTCTTTTGAATGTTAGGTAGCAAAAAGATAAAGATAGAATAAATTTGGTGGGTTACATGCTAGGTGAAAATAATAAACAAAGTTCAGTAAATATTTGCACATATATGTCCATTTTGTTTTATATGTTTAAATCTGCTACTGTAAATTTATGTGTTGATATTGCCTTAAAGAAAGCTTCAAAGAAATAAAGTCACAAGAGGTGGTATTTGAGCTATATGTCACTTTCATATATTATTAATTTATTTAAAGACTTGGAAGATCTAAAAAGCATCGTAGTTTAGAGAGATTTATTTCTAGAAGGAACTACACATTTTTCCCTAAATGAAGGATACCTAAGGCCGACAAGGCTAAGTAAAGCAATAAAGGAAAGGAAGGAAACCAGTGAAGATGGAAGAGAGAGATTAACCAGCCACGAAGGCAGGTTAATGTGCAGAGCTCAATCTTACAGACAACATTATCAATGATGTTGTCATCGAAAGTTCAGTGATTCAGCAACTGTTTCAGAAACACAATTTAAGCAAAAGATTGACCGCAAGATGCATCTGATGTGTAAGTTGTGTGTGCCAAAGGAGGAGGTCAAACTATACAACACATTAACAACTTGTCCACATTCTTGTTGGCATAATTGCAAACATAAATGCATGTAGGATCATTCATGAAGAAATCAGCCATGAGTCATGACGAAACTGATTCTAAACCTCAAAACTTATAAATGTGCTGAAATTGCCTAAAACTACACACCTAAAATCATAGTAGAAATGTCTAAATCTTCACACCTAAACTCAAATGTAAACACAAAATATGGTATCAGGGCTTTCCTATCTAACAGCATAATTGGAAGTTTAATGGACACATTTTGTTAGATGCCCCACCATTATGTGATGGAAGATAGCGAGCACGACAATTCTAAAAAAGTTCAGCTGTCAACTGTTGAAAGAGACTGTCACCCTCCCAGTATCTAGGAAGTGTCTATATCAAAACATGATAATAGTACCAGAAAATCAGACTAGCAATCTCATACATTTAATATTTTCCAATAGGTTTAGCCCCTTCTCTTTTTTCCTCCAATTAAGACTGAACAGCAAGCACGCTTGGCCTTTGGATCATGCGAATGGACATTAGAATGATAAATATTAAGTTGTTTTCATGTCACAATCAAAAACTCAATACCATCATATCCCACACTTAAGTTTTAGCCAGTGTACCAACCACACTTATCCACAATCACCTTTTTGGTCAAAAATCTATCCAAAGCATTTGCCACTCACATCCCACTGTCGATTGGAGGATCAACCGTTGAATATAGAACCCCACTTTCCACGGACCATGGGGTTACCAATCCATAGTTTGATGATGTCTTTTTATGAATATGTGATTTGATCCAAAGTTGGTTATCAATTGGCTTTAGCAAACACATTGCATACATATAAATATATAATAATAGGTCAGAATCCGTCTGAAAGAAATCTATCTTCTACAAAATTACGTAATAGATATTCCCACCATTCACACAATGAGAATCACAACTAACATTTGAGCTTGAGATAAGTTGAAATCGACGTTTATGAAAAATTGAACCAAACTTCAAATATAATTACAAATCCTACATGATGAAATTTGTGTTCCTAATAATTTTAAACGAAAGAATACCGGATTTCAATCTTCAACATAAAACGGGGCTCCAATTGGACGTAGGAAGTCTAAATTGATCCTATCTGCCTCTATTCCAATCAAATATCCTCAAATTTCAAAATTTTAACATCCATAAAAGATCCAGGCAACATTTCCCATTCGTATTAATTCCGAATTTACAAATTTCAAAACGAGATAAAATCAAAAGCAATATATAAGTAACGAGATGGAGATATCGATCGAACGAACCTCTTGCAGCAATGATTTTTCAATTAAGCTTCATTCGTATCATTCCATCATTATCCTGGAAATCTCCGTTGCAGAATCGAGAAAATTTTCAACGATTACTGAAACCCTAAAATTGGCAAGAAAAAGAAAAGGGGCAACGAGCAGAGATTGAAAATGAAACACAGAGCGCAGAGAAAGGAAAGGAGAGCAGAAGGAAAGGAGGCTGGCTTTTTAACGGACCAAAGTATTAAGCCCAGATTTGAAATGGGCCATCTTAAAGACCCATTGTAAAAGCCTACATTTATACCAAATTATTTTAGGGTAAAATGCACGAAATATCAACTTGTCAAATGGTATATATGGACAATGAGGTGGCATGAAAACTTGGTATAATAGGTAAATTTAAATTAAAAGGTTATCCAATATTGTAATGGGTAACATTTTCAAAATACAATGCTCTAATAAAAAATAATATGAAAATACATTGCTATAATAAGAAAAACTGAAAGTATAATGTTATAATAAGAAAATTGTTGAAAGTAGATTGCTATTTCACATATTTTGTCCTTTATTTTAATACTTCATAAATAACATTTTTATTAAAAGACAACTTAAATAGAAAATAAAAAATTCCATTTATGATGTAATTAATAAAATATAGTATGTATATTTTGATGGAAAAAATATAATAACTTTGCAAAAAAGATTACTTCTAAGAAAATTACATTTATATGAAAAAAAATTACTTCTGCAAAAATATGATAACTTTGTTGTTTGCTTAACTTTTAGATTTGATTTTTAAAACAAGTCATCCATTCTAACGGTCTTAACATTTTAATTTCATAACACTTAAAAAGTTTTTAGAGTTAACATCATCAATTAATTACATGTTGCCTGTGCATTGATCATTCATTTGGGGTCTTGTAATTTAGACTATAATTTAAAACAAGACATCTATACTAATGGTCTTTAACATTTTAGTTTCATAACACTTAAAGTTTTAGAGTTAACATCGCCGGTTAATTACATGTTGTGTGTGCGTTGGTCATTCACTTAGGGTCATGTAATTTAGACTGTAATGCAATGGATCCATAAGCATGAGAGTCAATCTTTATTGGTTTGGGATAGGCTAACTTGTGGGCCACGAACAAATATACAATAAAGTTTATTGATATCCTTGAGGTGGAACTTACGAACTTGGATATGCAATAACGTTTCATGAATTCCTTGAGGTGCAACTATACAGAGTAGGCGATAAAGGTGTGGAGCGGTTTGAGATTGTGATGCTAGAGGTGTAACTCGATGGAGTATGCAATATGGCATGTGCACTAAAACCGGAACCGAAGGTGTAATCCTAATAACATCAAGGTGACTCAACTCATGTTAACTCGTCACTTTGATGGATACGAGTCTCCCTCGTCTGTCAAGAGTCATCTCTTGCTTTTGTTTTCCGGTACAGAAGCTTTGGGTATTGAGTTTTATCCGTATTTTCGGTAGTATTTTAAATATGGATTGTTATCCAGGAATTTGGTTTTGTGTATTAAAGCTCATTCATATTTTGAATGTTTTGGGAGTCAGAGTTTGATACATGTTTTTATTATTTGAATATTGTTCTTATTCACATTTTGTGTGAGTATTGAGTTTGAGTCACACGACAAAAGAATTGTTTAGGTTAATAATATTCATTCACGAAAACGATGAGATTTCAGAAAGATGTTGCTTTTACATCCCTTTATGATTTTAGAAATCGTTTATTTAAGTTTTGTCGAATGATGTTATCCATGTTTTCTCGCAACCAAATGAGACAGTTGGAGTTTTGGTATATGTAACATCCAAATCTTTTCCGGTATATGATTATACATACTATATAATCTTATAAGGGCATACGCATCTATATATAGTTAGTGCATGTAAACATCTAGATTAATTGTGCAATCACGTGTTTATGTACCATACTTTAGTTTTAGTGTATATATATGTATATGTACATGTGTACATTCACATATAATTGTCAGGTATAAGTATCGAATACACAAGGTTAGTGAAGGAAAAGAGTAGGTGAGACATTTGTCGGAAAACCAAAATCAGTCAGTTGCCCAAGCTGGCGACAATGCCATAAAGGGCATTGTCACGGGGCATAGTCGCAACCCTCTTCCGTTTTCTTTTTTGGTGCGCGTCTCGTGATCAAACAGAATGTCCAGCCAAGCTGTGACAATGCCTACGACATTGCCATTTTGGGCATTTCACGGGGCATTGTAGCACATTTCCTCTGCAGCCCCAAAAATCTATAAGACACCCCCTTTCCTTCTTCTCTTTTACACACGATAGATCAACTCTCTCTCCCTCCATCTAGCTGTGATTTTTCTCTCCTCCATCATCCCTCCTCATTTATTTCTCCAACAAGGTTGGTAAATCACTTTAATTCTCATCCACCTCCATTAATGTTAGTTGAGGTCTTCATTTAGCCAAATCTCATCTATATTGTTCATCTTTGTTTCTAGGGTTTCTCAAGCTAGGGTTTCATTTTGGGGTTTTACTACACAAACCCTAAGGTGAAATTTCTTTGACTATAAATTATCTCTTGCAATGTATATTATATAATATACGTATATAATTGTTATCTTTTGAGCAAAACCTAGGGTTTCAAGTCTTAAATCACTATTCACATATGAAGGTGTTCACAAATGTGTATTTAAAGGTTAGGAAGTTAATAGAACTGATTAGAGAGGTACCTTACAAGTGAGGGATATGGATTAATGCTTAGGGTAAGTTATGGATTATTGAACATGCTAAGTTATCTGTTAGCACTCTCGACGAACTGAACAGATGTGGTGTATCTTTTAGCATACTAATTGTAATTGACTTGGTGATTTTATTATGAGTATTATGTGAAGGATGTGAGGTCTTATGCAAATTGAAGCTAAAGCTTATTGATACATGGATATATGTTATTTAGATGATTATAATTATGTGTTAACTAACAATCGGGTAATTTGAGAATTTCAAGGCGCACTGGTGAGTCCCCACTTAGGGTGGTTGTGCCCTTTGTGGAGGGGGGCTTGTCCAGCTTTAGGAGTGACTTAAGTCCAGGGAGACCTTGGAGCGTGACCCGACAGGGTGCGCTCAAAAGGCAAAATGATTATGGGGTGGTGATATCGGGCGCGACATGTGCACCAAGATCGGGGCTTAAGATCATTGCTTAATGACTGTGGGGTCAAGGTTAATAAATTGCTATTGCAGGGGAATACGCATTGGGTTTGGAACAAGTGTGGACATTGGGGCTACAACGGTTAATTTTAGATCGAATCTTATAACTGTCTTATGCAATTAATTATATGAGATCTCACTAGGCTTTAGCCTAACACTTGTTGTGGTTCTTGTGGCACAGGTCTAGTCAGCGGCGAGCCTAGGAAGGGCTAAGTTGCCGCCTTGTCTACTAGAAGTATGGTGGTCGGGATTTTTGGGGAGGATTAAGTGAAGAGCGTTTTTGGGCGATTATTAACACCCACTTTAATCTAGTTCTATTTAGGCTAGATTCAATAGGTTGTTAAGTTGTATTCCTTTATTTTGCATTATAACTACACGCTTATGTTGGTAAACTTATTCACGAGCCCGCATACACTAGGTTTTCGGACTTTATACTTTAGCAAAGGTCATGTTGAATTCTCTTCTCGTATAAATCCCTTTTATTAGGTTTTATTTTTATCCTATTTTTAGGGTGCTACAATATAAGGTGATTTCACTCTTGAGTTTGTGTTACATATTCGCCGCACACTAACTAGAGTACGGATTGGTTTACACTCATGGCGTGAGTAAGTGGGTGAGGAGTTTAAGATAGATTGATAGTTTAATGCTAAAACTGTGTTGAGTGCATTTTGCTTGTTATTACCAATATTGTTGGTTTCACACAAATGCATTATATTTGTACTATTTTAAAATAAAAGAGCACATTAGTTGTTCATCTTAAATTTTGAAACCGATCTAAATTACCATATATTTCGACCACACCACAAGCACATATTGTTTGCTAAGTTTCGAGGAATAAGCCGATGCATGCGATGTTTTATTTTTTTTTTGAAGGGTGTCCGGGCCAAAGCCCGACTAATCCGCGGCAATTTTGGGTACTAAACATGGCCCCACTTAAATGTCTCAGGCATGCGCACGAAAAGACTCGAACTCGGTTAGAGCGCTATGAACCCCCCGAGCGATAACCAATCCGCCACAGCACTGGAAGACGATGCATGTGATTCTTATTGGGAAATTTTATTCAATGTTTATATGGTTAAGCGAGAAATTTTTTGGAACTTGTTTACGTAAATTTCCTCTTTAAAAATGTTATACGAACATTTTGTTACACACCGTTTTAGTACATAAAATTATTTTTCGTACATGGCACGAATGTGTGTAGGTTGGAATCATAGTGGTCCCTTTGAAAAGCATGTTAAGCATCTTTTGTTGGGGTGCTTCGTAATTAAGTGAGCCATGAAAAGCATGTTAAGAATGGTAGATAGCGTCCATGACTATCTTGGCATCCATTTCAAAGATAACATTGGAGAATCCTCATATCATTGGCCCATAGTATTGCATCTCTCAAACCATACACCTCACATTCTTGAAATGGAGGAAGAAAAATTTTCGGAGGGGCTTTGGCCGAGATGAAAGTACCCCTACTGTCCCAAATAATAGAACCAATCATCGCTAAGTTGGAAATCTCAAAGGTGGCAACATCGATGTTACATTTCAAAAATCCCATTCTTGAGGGGTGCCATTTGTTTGCACATGGGACGTCTGAGGGAGTTTGATCCGTGAGTGTAAGGACTCTGGATACTTGCCATTCAAAGAGAATATCATTGGCACGCCTAATAACCATAGTTGTCTAAGACCATTTTTCCACAAGATATCATTTCTACGGTGCCAACCACTCCATACGATCGTAAGGAACCAATCTCCGACAGGTTAGGTTGGTTATCCTTTAGAAAACTGAACGCTAAGCGTGGAAAGGATATGGTTATATCCATTAACTTTTCAATAACTTTCCCAATAACCGCTTTGTTCCAGACCGGGCTCACGATGGGGCAGGCGACAAACACATGCCAGTTGTTTCCAATTTTTAAATCTTTTAAAATGGAAAACATGTGTATTTTAAGAAAGTGAACAATAAACACTTGCCGAATGAACATTTACCAATATCATTAACTTTCCTGATTGAATAACAAACACGATTAATAAGCTTATCCAGTAACAAACAAAACAAGGACAAAACTACTTAGTCCCACTAAATATAAGAAACGACTCTTACCCTTACCTGGTTTAACATGCTCACCAACATTCAATTTCCATAGTTAATAATGTCACATAACAAGGTTAGTTCAACAAAAATCTTATCTATACAACATTATAAAGCAAATTCACTTAAAATCTTAAATACAAGTTTTTAAACCTAGGTTACGACTCTCTAATGCATTACCACTCTCTTAAAATAAGCAGGTGACTTTTCAACACTTCCCTTATTTTGGTGACGATTCCCTCTTCAAGAAAACACTTTCGAGCCTCGATTCGCTCCCCCAAAACTGAACCTCTTTTGATCAATCCAAAATGACGTTTAATTTACCGATTCAATCAATTAAACCCCCTTTAGCTTCTAGTATATATCAATTTCCTTTTCCGTGTTCTCTTATATTGTTCCATGAGGTTGTAATATTGTTCCCTTAAAAGATTTCTATTGTCTTGAGTATTTCATATTCTTGTAGGATAAAAATAAAAGCTTTTTAAATCAGTTTCGCTGTAATCGTGACTCATGGTGTCTCGGACTCTTCATAACAAAAATAGGAAGCAGAACCAATAAAACCAACCGTCTATGCCCCATGATGTATTCGATGAAATATGCCAATGGCTTTTCCTTTTCTATCTACCCTTATATTGTTCCTAGAAATTGTAATATTGTATAATAAAACCTTGTTGAATCAAACTGTATAATCAATGGATTCATGTAATATCCCATTTGTTGTGTTCAAATTCGATGTAGTTAATCCATCTTCAAGTTGGTCTATATGGGGTTTGGTTTATGACTGGGTTGGAATTGCAGGGGTTTTATATGGTTCAAATCAATCAAGGGTTTCAAATTGCATTAGCAAAAATAGGGTTCATCTCATAAAGTCTTTACTCATGACTTGTGTTACATCGATGATCTGTTTCCAAGATGACGAACCATCAACAAGTATAGTATACCGATACTCCCAATACGATATTCTCTAGATGACATCTCGAGATGTCTTATAGGTTGACATTTCATACTCTCGGATTTCTTCATATCCCTCTTTTCAACTATTCACATGCTAACGATTTTAGGTAGATCCTTTCTTTTACGGTTTCTAAACTGAATTTCTTGTGATTTCGATTTCTCTCTCCATTTCTTGTGATCTCAATTTCTACCCCTATATCTTGTGATTTTACCTCCATCTCTTATAGTCAATCAATTTTTCTATCAAGGTCATCAGTTAGTTTGTTCTACCGATTGTTTCCACGTAGATATTATCCTCAAAAGAACAAAAGTCTTATTTGAATCATCCTAAAAGGCTTTCAAAAATTAAAAAATATCCTAAAATAGATATTGAATCTCAATTTACAAAAGGAATTACACAAGAAAATAAAAATCTCTTCAGTTCAGGTCTCCAAAAAACTTTCAGCACGGTTGTACTCAGAAGAACGAAAGTTATTATATTTGGATCATCATTAGAGATACACAAAGCATGTGATTTTAAACAAAACCATTATTAATTTCAAAATTTTCCAGTAAACATTATTATTAGACAAATTTTATACATCTATAATTAAAAACAAGAAGAAAGTTGTAAATCTATTAATCATAAGGCTATGCATAACGGGACCCTAGGTTGAGCGGTTCGAACCCGCCAGGCTGGCAGGCTGCACCGGCAGCCGGTTCGACGGGTTGAGAGCTCAAGCGGTTTGCCTACACCGCTGAGTTTGTGTGTGTTGTGTGTGTCTTTCGTGCGTGCATGTATGAGAGAGGCTTGGGAGGGTTGGGTACTAATCAAAGAGGATTCCAAGAGGTTAATTGTGAGGTTGGGAAAAAACTGATATGGTAGCTAATGTAGCAGTGGGGTTGGGAGGGTATGGGTACGCATAGCCTAATTGATGTCTTTTACACACACCAACCTAACCTCCTCCTAATATCCACTCATAAATCTACATCACTGTCCATGACCAGACTCGAACCCACAACCACAAAAGAAGGAGCACCTTATAAACACTCCAACTGTCGCTCACCTACAAGCCTGTTGGCACTATAATTGAGGTGTTTGCAGATAATTACTATTGGCGCAGCTTATAGAATAATCAGTGCAATCACCTTCTATGACGTATTCACTTTGAATAATCATATATTATTCAGATCAAATAACACTAACCTTCATTGTTATTGTAACATTTTGTATTATCAAACATTATTCACTCTGAATAACACTAATACATAATTATTCAAAGTGAATATACCATATAAAGCAACGTTCACAATCAAATTTGAGTAATCATTTGAAATTTTCTCTTGCCAAAGCATATTTTTATATTTTAACCAATTGTTTTCATTATTCAATAACTTTATAATAGAAGTTAAAACACTTTTTTATAAAATGTTCTTCTCATGGCCAATCCCAAGAGGTAATTGCAGAGACTCTGCTCCCCAAGGCGATAGGATATGACAAGTCCCCAATAGCTAAAAAAGATCAAGGGGATTAGTCTTCAACGATTTAACGCTTTGAGATTTGCGAATATCAAATAACTTCGCCCCAATTTTTGGTTAAATCGTCGAGATATATATATGAACAATAAGAACAATCTGCATTGAATTTTAAAGAATTAATAGAAATCAGTTCAAAATAAAAATTAAAAACTTGGCTTCTTCAGTTCAGGTCTCCAATAATTGTTTCCGCATGGATGATTTTATCCTCGGAAGAACGAAAGTTTTATTTGAATCATCCTCAGAAGCACTCAAATTACAAATTGATGATGATGATTTTTCAAATGTATAAAAACCAGCAAAATTAAGATGCATCTCTTCAGTTCAGGTCTCCATAAACTTTCAACATGGTTGATTTCAGAAGAACGAAAGTTATTATGTTTGAATCATCATTAGAGATGCACAAAACCAGTTTAACAAAAAAAGAAAAAGGCACAGATAGTAGTAGCTGAAGAAAACAAAACCTGACGAAGATCAACGACGGAATGTAGAATCTGCACCATAAACATTTGGCAAGAAAGAGGAGCATATGACTGAAGAGAGAAGCACGTAGCGCTTTATAGAGCAAAACCCTAAATTGAAGTGTGATTTTTGGGTTTTTTAGGGTTTCCGAATGGCTTTTTTTGCTAAGTTGGGCTGGGCTGGGCTGGGCTTGAAAACAAAACGTGTTTATGGATTTGAACACTTAAAAATATATCACATTTTTTACCTATTTGGCCAACTTTAGCATTAGAGATGGGATAAGAGTGGTTTTTTGTAAATTAAAGTAGTTTGGTTTTTAACCAGACCGGTTATTTACTTCCCCAAAAAAAATGATTTTTAAAATAACTGGTTGGGTTTCTAACCGGTTTGGGTGTCAATATGTGTAACTGGTTTCGATTAAAAAAACCGGTTTATTTAAAACCGATTATAAATAATTGGTCGACTTTATTTTTATTTTTGATTTGGGTTTGATTTCTTTTTGGGCTTGATTTATAATACAAATAACAAATACAATAGTTTGAATCATACATTACTAGATGCGTGTCCGCGCGCGATGCGGCGCGAATAATTTCGACAGTGAAACCTGAGGCGACAATCATGTTTTAGCTTTTATTCTATTTCTTTCTCTCGAAGTTAATTTTTTCAATATGTATCATTTTATAACATAAATTGGATAGTATATAAATCTAATCGATCTCGAACACAAAATAAAACACATTCAACTTTAAGGTTGAATATTTTGTTGAATTTTAAACTTTAAAGTCGAATATTTATTGACGAGACGATTACAATGGTTTAATTTGTAAAAAGATGAAATGTATTTCTCAACATATTTAGTGCACATGTAATTATTTATTTTAATATGATAAATGTTTAAATGAAAAAGTAACGGATTGGTAGTAAACTAAATAAATAATAAATCATAAGGGTATTAATTGTAACTTCTAAACTTATAAATTATAAATAATATAATTTTCTATGTAGTAATATATAAAAAATTAATTTATATAGGTTTAAAATGAAGAATGAGAATGTGAGGACATAAAACTAATTATTTCATATATATCTGTGATATTTAACACTATGATTAAATAAAAAAATATTCAGTATTGGGCTCATTTCGAATGTATTAACAAGACATATACAATGATATAATTTGTAATAAAAAGAAATGTATTTTTAATTTCATTTTACTTCGTATACTATTACATGTGTTAATATGATAAAAGTTTAGAATGACAAGATGAAAAAGTAAATGATTAAAAGTAAACTAAAAGATTAATTACAAGAGTACTAAGTGTAAATGTTGGAAAACGATTTTGTTGAACAAAATAACCGCTTTGAATGGTTATTCTTTTTATATAATAGTAAAGATATTGAACTTTAAGACTTTAATTATAATTTATAATACAATTATATAAATACTAAAATACATATATTATAAATATATAATTATATAATAGAGATTAGATT
>LUCG01159305.1:0-10080 GCA_001633085.1 Carthamus tinctorius
CAATTTTTTTAGAAAACTATTCTAACTAAACAAGTTTTTTATATTTTCATTTTGCATAGAAAAATTTTCTGGAAAACAAAAAATTTTTACACAACTAAACACACCCTTATGTTTTTTTTTTCTATAGTTTTATGTAAATTAGAAAACTAATTTTAGTAGTTTTTAAAAAAAATTCTAATTTTTCAAAATGGAAAATGAAAACTTCACCATTTTAACCAAACATGTTTCTAAATTTTTCGTAGAAAACTGAAAATGAAACTCAACTTCATTTTCTAGAAAAGCTTTCTACAACCAAACACAACTTTAGGGTGTGTTTGGTTGTAGAAAACTTTTCTCATTTTTCCTAGAAAACGTTTACAGAGAATAGAGTTGAGTTTTCATTTTCAGTTTTCTATGAAAATTCTAGAAAACACGTTTGGTTGAAATTGTGGAGTTTTTGATTTTTTATTTTAGAAAATTAGAAAACACGTCTAGGAAATTCCAGAAAACTTTTAGAGTAAATTACATATTTGGTCCATGTGGTTTACACTTAATTGCACTATTGGTCCCTATTTTAAAATAATTATGGATTTGGTCCCTATAGTTTNTCTAACTCCATGAAAATCAATTTGTTAAACATAGGGACCAATAGTACAATATAGTGTAAACCATAGGGACCAATAGTGCAATATAATGTAAACCATAGGGACCATTTCCATAATTATTTTAAATTAAGGACCAATAGTGCAATTATGTGTAAACCACAGGGACCAAATATGTAATTTACTCAAACTTCTAAAATCAAATTTCTGAATTTACAAAAAAGCTAGAAAACAGAAATTTTTTGTTTTCTTGAAAAACTTTTGAAAATTGAATAAATCAAACACGTTTTCATTTTCTTTAAAAAATGTCAAATTTTCCACAACCAACCAATCAATGAATCAAAGAAAACTATGTAGTCCCAAAATCTTATATTTTTATTCACATCTCAACAATGAAATTAACGAAAATCAAAATTTTATATATTTTAAGTTTATTCTCTAAGTGCATTTTTTTTGTCCTCATAAAAGCCTCAAAATTTCACATCCTAGTATTATCATACCAATAAAATTAAAACACATGAAATGGGAGAATTATAATAATAAAGGTTCTTAGGCTTCAATGTGGATGGGCTTTCTTTGGGCTTTAAGCTTTAAGATTTTTAAGTTGTTCTATAATTTCCCATTCTCAATCCACAAGAGAAGATAAAAGAAGGTGGATAAATTTACATGAGGAGAAAAATTAATTATATTATTCAATGGAGTTATTCTACATGTTTGTATATATAATTAGAGCAAGAATTAAACGAGAACAAAGTCAAAATAATGATCAAATCATATATGATTTTATACTGAAATAACTCGCAACTATAAAATATGGTGAATAGAAGGGTGTGTGGATGACTTGACCCACAATCTAGGTCATAATCAAGGTCACACCTAATCATTCACATGTAATTTTAGTGTAAAATCACAAGTGATTCGGCCATTCTCGTGTTTTCTTATTTGATCGTTGTTCTTGTCTGAAACCAACTCTATACAATTATATTCAAAATTAAAGCTTATTTCTTTTAAATATTGATGACTAATTATGAAGTCCCAAACAAACACATTATCGTAATGGGAAGAAAAGACCGATAACAACTTGTTCTCATTATGAAAGTAAATGCTAGGTCTTATGTCTTTTCATGTGGGTGAGCGAAAAACATAAAGTACTGAAAAATGTCTATCGTAAGGTGACGTATCCTTATCAACGACAAATATTTTTGTTGTTAATAATACGAAGTTTATGTGACAGGAAAAACAAACGCATCGTATTCGTTGACAAAGATCCCTGCTGTTCTTGTCGCAATATTCGTGGCAATTTTCCTATTCAAGGCGTAAGGGTACTGGGAAGACAAAAGAACGAGCCTTAAAGAAAGAAAAAGATGATGTTATCGGTGTACGTATCACGACTAACCTAAAATAGGAATAAGTTGATCATTTATGAAATGTCTACAAGCTTATAAGATATGAGTTTTTTAGTTCAAAGTTGGATTCATGTAGAAATATATGATTTTTACAAGTATATGGTATCCTTTAATATTAATTAAAGATGGAAAAGCATGTCGGCATCTGTCTATATTAATATTGACCTTGTTGGGGAATATTTTTGTTTCTTGTTGTAACAGGAATCTAAATTAACTTTTGTTTTGTACCGGTGATATGACAAAACCGAAGATAAGTTGAATGGTTTCTTTTACTGCAAATTGTTATAAACATAGCCTTTTACTGCAAATTGTTATAAACATAGCCTTTTACTAAAACAGTAATTAACTTGTCGTAGTAATAAAGGTATCAAATATCATAATAGAAAATAGAAGACATTCTTACTATATCAACTTTTCATTAAGGTCGTACTAGTAGATCTTAAGTTACTACCAGTGTCCATCAATCATGACTACAAGCACAACTTCGTTAAAGCATGGATCCGTCCATGTGGATATGACATTCATAATGTCATATGAAACACACCTTGACTTTGTCTAAAATTTCCGTGTCGTTTGCTTGCTTGCAATCGACATAAAAATTGTTTCACATGCATCTAAATAGTACCAAGGTTCTAAATAACAAGCTACAGTGTTGGTGCATGATTTTGCTGCCAAATTAACCTTTGCACTACCATGCTATGTCTTACATCATTAGAAACATTTGCTAAATACCAACACCAATCATCTTACACCAGCACTAACTTAGACCTAGATTATAGTTATGTTCCTGGTCAATGTGACCTGAACTCATAGTCCTGAACTCATGTCTCACAGACCGAGGTCATGCCTCTTAAGTTCCGGTGCGTCCTATTGTGACACGTGGCTTGTTGGCCATAGTCTTTTCCTTCTCTAGGTTAAAAGCACAACTCAAATATGACAAGCTAAGTTTGAATAGCATAGCCAAAGTTAAGGAGCACCTAAAGGCTTGTAACACATGTAAGTTTATACTAAAAGTTACAGGTGATTAAGAAACGTTCAATCTAGGGGCTTGTGATAGTTTCTTACTAATCAAACGTGATTTCAGTATATACATTACCTATAATATAGATTCTTTTTTTATATTCTCTTATTTTGACCTTGTTCTAGTATGAACCACTCTATCTCTTTCTCTCTCTTTAAGAGATCTAGGGACACCGGATGACATCCCTGTCTACCTGGGTGAACATGTGGCGATACCCTGACCATGGGTCGGCTTTCGGGTCGGTCCATGGTCGCCGAGGAACAGTCAGGTGTCCGTATGGATCCTAGATACCTCGTCGACTTCGTGTCGAAACGTGTGTGTGAGTTATATGCCGTTCAAAAAAAAACTATTATATTATATGAATATATGACATGGTTACATCGTCAATTAAAAATAGATGAATTATAATTAAAATTTTAGCAAAACAAATTATATATAAAAAAACAATTATTTTATTCAATTTCATTTTTTCTTCTGATTTTTGTGGTCCTTCTTGAGGTTTTTGTAACTCACATTAAATTCAAAAGGAGAATCTATTATACGATCAAACTTTTTGTTGTTATCGTTGAGGTTAAAAATGTGAATTAAGAAGAGAGGTTTGAAAGGAAAAGGAGCTTTCTTAAAGATATTTGGATGATTATTTTCTTTGATTTTCTTTTTGAAATATAGAAAAATCAAAAATTGTAAAAATTAAGTTCGTGTTTAGTCCATCCAAACATGTACCATATGCTAGCTTATTGAAACGTTACTTGGAATAGCTTTTGTGGATTTTTTTGTAGTTTTTTTCAAATATACCCTTATTAATAGTAATTATTATACCCTAAGATACCCCTTTTGGTCATTTTACATACTCATAAGCTAGTTTTTTGTCAAATATAATTTATTCATAAGTTAGTTTATCTGCTACTAGTTAGCTTATCAGCTAGTTTGTCAAACACAACAACCTAAGCCATTTTAAACCAAAAAAACAACACTTTAAAATAATACAGAGTTCATTAACTACGCCGTTTTTATTTCTCGTTAGGTATTTTACTAAAAAACAATTATAAAGAAAAGAAAAAAAAGTAAAAGTTGACATATATTAAAAGAATTACATTTAATTTCACAAATAATTTTATAACACATTTAATTGCAAAGTTCTTTGAATTTCAAGATTTTAGTGCTGCTTTCAAATAAATAAAAGAGTAAATTACATTCCCGGTCCCTGTGGTTTTGTGATATTTTGGATATGGTCCCTAATTTGCGTTTATTACATTGGGCGTCCCTGTAGTATTTAATAGTGCACGAATAAGGTCCCTCCTGTTAACGGAATCAAAAAGATTCTGTTAACCTAGTTAAGCCAAATGGTATATTTGTCTTTTAACCATTTTCTTTTATTTTCTATATTTTTTTTCAATACTAACCAACCACCTAACCCTACCCACACGCACCTTCCCTCCATCTCCCACCCACACCCATACTCCATTTTCTTCTTTCTCTCTCTTCCTTTCACCCATGAAACCCACCACCTGCAACTCTTTTTTCTTCACTTTCATCTTTCTCTCATTTTTTTTCTCTTTCTNGCTTTTCATTTCTCTTTTTCTTCGGATGTAATATCCCATTTCCACCTGACACCCAAACCCATCTTTTTCCCCAAACCAATGTCTGGTTTGGTCATTGGGTACGTGCTTCCTTCTCCTTCTCCAGAAGCCTCACAAACCGAACAAAAAGGCAACAAATTTATCAGGAAAACCCTAATCATTCTTCACCCTTTTTCGGATCACAATTTCCCTAATTTTATTATTCATACTGAAAACCCCATTTTTTTTGCCAGCAACAAACCAAATGCAATACCACCACAAGGGAAAAACAACAAATCCAATTACAGACTTGGCCCAGTTGACGCAATGACCAGAACCACAAAACCAACAGAACACACAGATAGCAATGATTCAAAGCAAAATACAAAGCCAAAAATCCAGCTGAGAATTTACGAAAGACCCCAATCTTGAGCATACCAGCGTGTCTTTTGCAATGAAAAAGGATTACAACCCAACCTCGCTGATCGAACTAATAACAGCACAAAACAGGAACCATCCGCAACAGTAGCCAGCTGTAAGAGAGCCTCGAATCACGGCAATAGCTAAATGATGAAAATTTCGAATCAACGCAGTCCATGAGCTTTCTTCACTCATTTTGTAAAGCTGAAAACCCCATTTTTGTTAATCTTCACTCACTTTCTCCACGGATAACAACACCCCATCCGTGAGCTTTCCCCTTTGTCTACTTGTTACTTGTACATTTCATCTTAATCAATAATCCCCTTAACTTAACTTAAAAGACATTATTCCCTTGAAAAGGAATTGAGTCTCTGTAAATTCTTAAAAATCCATTATTTTCTCTCAATCATTTACTTTCCAAGAAATCGTAAATCGTAATTCCCACACTGAATTTCGTTTTCACAGTGTTTATGAGTGCTAAATTGCTGAATTCAATCGCTTGCTCAAATTCACGTCTTATTCATTAATGAATAGCCTTTAAGTAGTTATAAACTAGGTATTTCAATTGAATTTGGAGGATGTGTAATTGTGTATGGATATATCAATAATATCCTTCTCTCTCATATATATNGGAAGGCACGTGCCATGAGTTAGAAAAAAATACAAAATAAAAGAAAAGGCTGAAAAGACTGAAATGCCCTTGGATTTAATAAAGTTAATGGAATCTTTTTAACACCGTTAAAAGGAAGGACTCGGAGTGTTCATTTTTGTATACCACAGGGACGCCCAGTGTAATAAACGCGAAATAGGGACCATATCTAAAATATTGCAAAACCACAGGGACCGGGAATGTAATTTACTCTAAATAAAAATACCATTCTTTCTTTTACACATTTTTAGTCTCTAACCTATGATCATATATTTTCGAATTAAAAAGAACAAAGTTAACACGACCCCTTAAAAATTTGATGCAAAGATACTTGATTCGTTAGCCGATATACATGTAAAATAAGATTGCATTTTGGTGAGAAGTTGAGTTAACATGAGAACTGTAAGAACTGGTTATCAACCGTTAGATGCACATCAAGTATAATAATTCACGAATGAGCTTGAGATCAAAAGTGATCAAGGGTTCAGATCCATTTCTCACGCTTCCCACGTTAACTCAAATTTTCACACGATTCTGTAAAATAAGTGGTTCAGAAGCAGTATACTTGTGTATATAGACAAGGGTTTGAGCCTAGCAGACACAGTCTCTGGGTTATGCTGCTTCTGGATTGATTTCTTTGTGAACACTAAACTTCTAAGCCACCACTTAATAGACCGTCGTATACTTTATTTGTCTCATATAATGCTCCTGGGATACGACAATGTGTCTACTAGTCGATTAAGGTATTTCATGAGTCATCACTTACAATGACATGATAATAACATGCACTTTTTGTCAACAAAACATTTCCTTAACACGATAATAAGGACAATGATTATATTGTATTATATTATTAGTGTATTAGAATTTGGTAGGCTATAATGAATTTTATGCATCTTTTTGTCATTGTTAAAGAAACCCATGTTAAAATAAAACCAAATCAAATCAAATAGATTCACTATATCTCATCTTATAGAGTCCTATTTGGTCACATAGATTTAAAAGGATTTGAAGTCAAATATTTTGATTACATGTTATAAAAAAAAATTGGAATTAAATCCAAAAATTTTAATAAAATCACAAAACTATTGGATTTAGAAATTTGATGAGATGGTTGGTATTTCATAAGATTTGTTTGTAAATTTAAAATTACATTAAAAAATTGATATTTAATAATCAGTTAATAAAAAATAATGTATTATTTATATTTGTTTTTTTAATTTAGCTATAAATAATATAATTCATTTCCACTTTAATTATTTCAAACCAAACAACCTAAAGACTTCAAATCTAAATACTTCAATGAAATCCAAATTTATCAAAAACAACAACGAACCTAATGTGTAATAAAAGATTAAAACATAATTGAACGGTTGGATGGAAAATTCAAGCTCACGAAAACCATTCATTGTCTGAAGAAACGAAAATTCCAATTTTCTCGTCACTTGTAAAGATAAATTTTTTTTAATGGGAATAAGATGTTCGTCTATTTGGATGGAAACAGGGTAGGTACCAAACAAATGATGCATCCATCCCCATGGACCCATTTCCCTATCCCCCGGGACTTTTCAATTACAAACCATGTAATTTTAACAAACTAAAAAGATTATTCATAATCGTTTATCTAGTTTAATTAACATCTAATTTCATTTTGTTTCCTAATTTAAAATCATGATGATAATAAATGAATATTATCAACTTTCATGTATATCACAATCTAATTAATAACCATGATAATTGAGAAAGCCATCTAGTAAACAAAACAATGTATTTTAGAATTATAATATAATAAAACATCCCTACATTTATTACCAATATTAAAAACCAAATATATTTACCATTTAATAATATATATAGAGAGAGGGAAGTTCATTTGTAACCCAAAAAAGGGTATAAACCGTATGAACTCGTAGTTGCATAGATTAAATCAATAAAATTGGTTCATTAAATTGTTTAATATGATGAAAATGTTTCATACACTTCAAATTTTTGATGAAATTGTTTCATATTTTGGTGTTTTTTTACGTAAAAATGAAATTATTTCACGTTTTTTTCTTATTTCTATGAAACTTTTTCATTTCTATATTTAACACCGAAATACGAAACAATTTCATCAAAAAATGAAGTATATGAAACACTTTCATCATATTAAACAACTCCAAAAAAGATTTTGCATTGATTTACCTATGCAACAATGAATTTACATGATTTATACCCTTTTTAGGTTTAAATACACACACACACNATATATATATATATATTACAAATGTAAAAAATTTATCAGGGTTGGATTAGGGACGAGTAATGCAATATAAGCCGCCTACAACGAAATGACTTGTCACGATGATGTTAGAATCTTGTTTTCTTCTCAAGAGTAAATTACATGTTGTGTCCCTATATTTTAATATGTAAATTATATACTTTTAATGATTTTTGTCTTATTTCTTAAAATTCTACAGATTGTGTCTTTATAGTTACATTTTTATAACGTCTTATGCAACCACAAAGACCCAAAGCTGTTGATTTATATAGGAAGCACACTCATTAAAAAAACTGTAAAAACATAGACGCAACGCGTTAAAAAAATAACTAACGTAACTCCTTAATAACACAACTACAAGGACAAGTTTGGCAAGAATAACTACCGCTAAAGAAACTAACCATAGGAACTAAACATGTAATTTACTTTATTTACATAGAAAGATAAGAAAATTAATAAAAGTAGCCCTTTCAACCGTATGGATTTACTTCTTAGTTATTTCTCTCCCAACTTTTTCACAAAAAAAAAAAAAACTATCTTCCCAAGTAAGGATATGCTTGTTAGCAACTTAATGAGCTTAATGAAACTCACAACTTTTTCTATCAGTTATACATGAAGGTTTGGTAGTGGATTAATGGTAAAAGAAATGGCTTATTCAATAAGCTTTTAAGATAAAGCTTTATGTAGAAAGCCAAAATTTTCCAAATCTGTCACTCAAGAAAAAAAAACATGTTTCCTCCATTTGTGAAAAAACTCTCCTCAACAAAAAACCTTCCCAGTCTATACAAACAGATCAATCTACACAAACAACTTTATCCATACAGGACTTAATAGAAAAACCAACCAAACCGCCCATTGTGGAGATGACACATCGTCTTTTAAAACGCTCCTCTACAAGTTGGGGTTTAACCGTTTAAGCACTTATGAAGGTAACGGCTTTTTGAAAAATATAAAAGAGAAATGACTAAAAAGTAAATTTGACCATATATGATGATTATTTACGACGTTTGCACATAAAAATATCACTAAGGCACATTAATAATGCCCCATTGACATTACATAAATGGACAAGTGAGGCATAAACAAAGAGACAAAAGTGGTGACCAATGGCTACTAAAATGGGCTACAAGGAGACAAGAGTTAGAGACCTAGAAAAATTTTACACTAATAGCTATGATAAACTTTTTAAAAAGAGAGAACGATAGAAAGGAGAAAGGATAAACCTTTAAAATTAAACGAAGAGAGAAAATACAGCATACGTATCGAAAAAATGCTTTGAAAAATCAAACTAAAGTAGAAGTATAAACACTCGATTTGGGACGGACACAATATTAATGATACTGAACAAGGAACTTTTGAAATAATCAGGCCTTTATTAGCCGTAGAAAGATACGAACATAAAGGAATCAAAATTCAAAACAAACTCAAAGTTCTAAGTTACGTTTTCTTTAAATTGACATCCACCTTCGCAAAAAATAAAAATAAAAATGGACATATGTTGAATCAAACATCTTCCTAAAAAACCTTTTTCTATTATCATGAAACATTCTCAACCATCAAATCAAGCTAGATTGTCGATACACTTCTCTTATCCAATAAACGCTAACATGGTAAAATTCTCTAGGGTTGTTCGGTTCAGAGAGCAGAATGCAAATAAAAAAGACAATGAAATAAAAATGGGAATGAATTTACATTTCCCTGGTTTAACCTAGAATGAACTTCATTATATTATATAAAACCAAACACTTTTTTCTTTTCAGCCTTACAAATTACTGCTTAATACCACTAACCAAATACCCTCGCTCTTTGCCATGCTTATCCAGTAAAGTAAGAGACGCCCAATAAACACTTATAAAGTAAACATTTGGTAAACGACCCTAGTTTTCATGTAAGCACGCACGCACGCGCACACGCACACGCACACGCACACCCACATACATTTGGCCAGGTTCAAGAGAAACCCTCAAAGAAACGAAAAATCCAAGAACGCCCTTGTAGCCCTCCATCTGGACCGTACACTATCTTTTATAGAAGTAATTTGTAATATGCACAGGTTCATAATGCACATGTGCAAAAAAACCAAAAACAACAACTTAATTTACTGTCATGCACAAATGCATATAGTCCAGATGGAACTTTACGAGGTTGTTCCTCGATTTTCCCTTTTTTTAGGTTTTCCTTGAA
>LUCG01159311.1:0-10209 GCA_001633085.1 Carthamus tinctorius
CAAAGGTGAGATGGTGCTGACTGGACTGCCACTTGGACAGACACGTCAGCAGGTTACCTGCTGACTAAACGGTTATCAAGTTAATCAGGTCGTCTTCCCCCATTTTTTACAAAGTCGAATGCATAATCCTTTCTTGGCAAAAAAATGTATGTTACCTTGATTGAATTTTTTAGACATTTATGTTACCTTTTTCGGCAATTTGGCATTTTAAAAAAAGTCAAGTTATTTTTAACTTTTTAAAAAAGTTGATAAATTGATAAGCACTTTTCATCACAATCACTCCCAAACACCCCTCTTCTTCATCTGTTTAACCGTTAAATGGTAAAACCAAACTAAATATAACTTCCTTTAGAAACCGTAATATCGATATTTTTTTTGTCTTCTAATACATAGTTTATTTTTAAATAGTCTAACAAATAAATTAAAACCTGTAAATTCAAATTAACTTCGTTGGATGATTAATTAAGAATCATCATTAATCAATTAAGTTTTTAGTTATTTATGAAATTGAAATATTAAGTGTATAAGAAAATCAGTCATTTCGGTTAACGTTGATATATCTCTACAAACTATACATATACAACTTTTACTGATAGTATGATTTTAAGAAAAAGAAAACAAATTATACCATTTTTTATAACTCATCATTTATCATCAATTATTTATTTTTAATATGTTTTGAAACTCTTGTATTTTCTTAGAAGAATTTGTTCAACTTACGATATCATCTATGATGTTTTAGATCACACTCCCAGTTTGGGATGGGAATTCCAAATCGTTGCAAGTAAACCGCTTAGGTTATAAGACCAAAGTCCTTGTAGCCATGGAGGTTCACCTGTTATAACTCCATACCAATCGTAATCATTTGGGGATTACTCGATGCACGTAAGTTAGACCAGGAACCCACTGTTACCCAAAGACAAGAAAATTGGTAAACCAGCTTAGACATACTCACAAATCCTCAATTTTGTACATTAAACCAACATAAAGAAACCAACTTGAAAGCTTTTGCAAGATAAAGATAAATGGTATAAATGCCATTGCTCACTATAAAAGATTTCAAAAGGTAACATGAAGTAGTCTGTGATCTGATATGGTCTTTAGGTACAAGCAAACTTTTTAACAAAACTGAGATGCACCTGGGCATCTTAACCCCCCCAACCCCCACACAAAGAAAAGGAACAACCCAACTGCAAATTAGCTTCATATGCCAATCATCAGAGCTTCTGCATAATCTTCTTGGCATAATCATCAACTGTGTTTTTATTACATTTCTGAAGAGCAAAGCCATGCAAAATCCCTCATTTTATTTTCAGGAATTAAAAGGACACAGGGCTCACGAATGCATGATACCTCCTTTCACCGATATCATGGCACCACTGGACGAACTTTGATTTGACGAATGGCAGCTCAGAAACAAAACTATAACTGTGATGTCATCATGGAAATGTCTTCTTACCCCTCGATCTACTTTCTTTAGGTCCGAATATCTCATTTCTCTTTTCTTTGCTGCTTCAACCAGTGCAGCTTTAACAAGTTTCCTCGCAATTCCCTGCAAAAATATTTTGGCATAAAAAAATGTTATTTCCGAGCCAGTCAGCCAGTAAATATCAGTTAGGGTCTGGGCGCATGATGTACGCAGATCTTGCCTCTACCCAAAGGGGTAGAGATGTGGCTTTAGTGAAAACCCCAACTTGCAAATTACGTCTTTCATCCTTGCCGTTTCCGATCCCTATGGTTTGTAATTCATTGCTATTTTGTCAATGAGATTAATTCCTACCTTTAAGTATGAAGTACTAAAACGACTATGAACTGTAAACCAAAAGACAAGAACATCAATAAATTGTAAACCATGAGGATGAAAATCATAATTTCAAAATCAGAGGAATGAAAATAGTAATTCAACAAACTACATTAATCATTTTGAGTACATAGAACCCAGAACCACGTTATTAGTTCTTTTAATGCCATACAAGTGGGATTCACAAAATGAAGTTGTTGAGTGGCCTAAACTAATCGGACTCACGACTTCATTGCAACAATGTTCATGTCCCATCTTCAATTCTAGGCAAATGGGACCCAAAAACCAAGTGATGAGTTCTTCTAGCAACAATAGGTCGAACCACAAAAAGCGAGCGGCAAACAAAGAAAGTTTTGTTGCTATAATAGTCGAGTCCCATCTCCATTTTAAGAGAACCGGAATCATATGGTTGAACCTTAAGGGCCAGCTCAACCGGCAAATAAAGAAAAGGTCTTGGGGCTCCTCCCCATAGGTCACTAGTTTGAGTCTCCTCAGGACCAGTGGGATTTTCTGAGTGAATCTTTAGGGAACACCGGAACAGTCAGCACCCCATGGGATTAGTCAAGGTGCGAGCATGATGACCCTCTGGACACCCACGGTTACCCAAAAAAGAAGAATCATATGGTTGCATCCTCTACAACCATATAAATAGAACTCATAAAATAGAACTATGGGGTGCGAATCCATCTTCGTTTCAAGAAAATGGGACCCACAATCACATCATCATTTCTTGCACCAAATAAAACAGACAAATATTAACTATCCTAAAGAAACTTAAATAATGCTTTAAAAACAAGACAAAAATACCATTCCTGTATATGAACGAAAATGAGAGATAAAGGCTCTAGCAGATGGATAATAAAAATTAATAATCGTAAGATAAGGAATTAGGTTGTACCCCCTCAATCCCAAAGACCATGGATGTGGTTTCTCTTTTGAGGTCAAAGTAAAAAAAAACTATTTTTTGGCTTTCAGATTGATAAAGATTCTTCAACATCACATTGTATCATATACATAAATAAATTAGGTTTGAATTTTGGTAACGAAGAGCACATTGAATTTGAAGTTGGAAATTTGAACACTTAGCCACAGAAATCAATATTTTATGTTTAATATTAGATGGTGAACTTTAAGATGTATGAACTTGGGAAGTTTTTTAGAGAGGAACTTACATGGCGTGGTGAGCTTTTGACTATATCAACAGCCTCTTGATCGCTAAGATGCTCCCACAGACCATCAGATGCAAAAATTAGAAACTGGTCATTGGGGGTGAGCTTCTGCACTAGTATGGATGGTTCGGCTTTTAGAATGGGCTGATTGAAAGATTCAGACAGTCTAAACTTTGACAATAAAGGGTGTCTATTGAACTCCGGTTTCTTCAAATAGGCATCACCAATTGATCTAGAAACCTGCAAGATTGTGAAATTTGCTTAGAAATTGTGTTAGAAATATATTTGTTTGACTAATACCAGTTAAAACCAAATGAACCAACCAATTCCTTAAAGAATGCAAACATAATACTCCCTCAGCCTCATAGAAATTGCAACATGTCCATTATGGGATGTTCCATATTTATCAAAATGCTTTGAAAAAACTGCATACTTCCATATAGTCCTCATTACATAATTTAAATGGGTAGCTTAATCCATTGATTAACAATCACACACTTCCATAATCAATGTTCAACTAAAAGTTGCAATTTTGAAGGGACAGAGGGAGTAATATTCGTGAAGAATAACAATCACCGTGTATCTCGAATGTCAAAACTACTCAACTTGAACAAACCTTTATCGCGTGCTAGTTGGGAAAGGCTGAAAAGGGAAGCCACAAGAAACTATGAGAGGGAAGGATGAAGGCCGTATAAACTCAAAACCACACAAACATGTCAACTACCTAATATCTTATATTTTATAGCATATAATATTTATAGACGGCAAATAGTCATACACACTCCTCACTATTGGTGAGGTTTGAACCCTTCACCTCCAGGGAGGCTGGGCTCTACCGGTAACCAGGGTACCACTGGGCCACCGACCCTTTGGTAACTACCTGAATCTTTGCCATAATGATAAAGAAACCACAATGAAGCAAGTGGCACGGGAAGGTTCTTTCCCTTATTCTCGATCTTTTCTTTTTCATGCAAAAATTTGCTCAAGAATTCGTGTTCTTGTCTTTTGGATGAGAAAAGGGCGAGGAAAATGTACCAAGACCCCTCAGCAAAAAGGGTATGACGTGCCCCCACTGTACCGGTGCGGCGGTGCCACGGCCATCATGGAAGAGGTAAATCGTGTGTCCCATAGACAAGTAAGTGGTGCCTCGAGCTGAACCTCAGACCTCCCACTCATTTTGCAAGAATGTCCACCTTCTTACCCGTTAGGCTAAAACCACAGGGACTCATTAATAGTCTTTTCCCTTGCATTTTCACATGGATCCACTTTCTCTTACACTACAAGGAATTAACCTTACCCGTTGCTCCTACACTTGCCCATTCTTGCTTTATTGATGGCTCGGGAAAGTTACATAAACAGTAAAGTGGATGTAGAATAAGAGTTATTCACAAGAACGCCAATTTTTCCTTAAATCACATAATCCAAGAAGCTTTATAACATGGATTACCTGGATAAGACCCCTCACACGCCACACATTGTGCTTTAATACTACAATATTTGGATCATTTGGATGCAATGATCGTAGTTCCTCCCTAACAGATTCCATACTAGCATTGTGTTCTTCTGAAACTCGGACAGCTTTGAATGTGTTGCTGGTTTTCTCTTCCCTTGCCAATACTGCACGGGAGTCCCCTGCATTTGCAACGTACAACACTCCATTGCATATTATACCAACCAAACAACACGATCCAACAGAAGCTACACCAGGACTCCTTAGCCATTGACTTTCCACGAAAGAAAGGAACTCCTCTTCTGTAGCCAAAAACGCTTTGCGTACAACGTCAGCTGACATTTCTTGACTTTCTGATGTGTATTCTGCATCATGAATAGATGTGAAATCAATAACATACGCATTAGCAATCGACAACAGGTAGTGTGCATGATAGGTACCAACACGGATTGGGATAAAATGCTTGTTATTATTGTAAAATTAGTATGTTTGACATAAATGATCAGCAATCTCAACTTAACATTGATTACAATTTACACATATATAATTAGTCAAAATATTGTTTCTTTATTGTCCCTCAATCTTTCTTGTCAAGCTTTCAAGATTTAAATACATGTTTTCCCATTGTCGTTATTACAACTTACCAATGATAATGATTATGGTCCATTTGTTTATGTTGTCATTATTGATATTCAAGACATCTGATAAACAGTTGCAACTTGTATAACACTATTATCCAGCCAGATTGGGGTGGGGAAATAAAGCAAATTCAATAAGAAAGGCACACAACACTGCAAACATCTCCCAAATGGGTCCTTTGGTTAGATGACCTTCTGACAATTTTCATTTAAATCTATGTCCTTATGACAGGTTTGAAAATATCACTCCTTAAACCAAGAATGTCACTTCCATACACATGAATGTCACTAAAGTTGTCAGAAGGTTATATTGTGAAACAAATTATCATTTAAGGTCATTAGCCTGAATAGTCCCTCCTGAATGCTACCATGATTCTCATATCTAAGTTCTAAAGTCTAAAGAAAATCTTAATTGTCCACAGTAGGGTTATCTACTTGACTAATGTAATGGAAAAGCACATCTATGCTCCCCATTGGTCACCGGTTCGAGTCTCCAAAGGGCCACTGGATCTTCATATGGTTGTTAATTTCAGCTCATGAGAAATTAGTGAATGTGCATTCAAGCTGGTCTAGACTCCCATTGTTATCCAAAAAAATCACATTTATGCATAGGGGAAATAAATCACAATCTATAAGATGAAGAAACCACATCATATTATGAGAACACTTTAATATCAACAATTAATGATAACATATGAGAAAAAATGAAGACTTATGAACCGGTAGCCTACTTTTCATATTGTCAAATAGCCTATCATTGATAAACCTCGAAGCTTCAGGGCCGGCATGACCATCGTATATTCCAACAAAGGTTCCTCTAGGGCCACATTCATCAGAGCTCAGACACCCAGATTCAAGTTGACATTGATCCTCTAACACTTTGTTGGCTTGGATCACCGCCATCGAAAAGTCACCATTAACATGTTTTCCGGAGTCCTTGTACCACCATAACCCGTCTACAATCCCACCCTCTATACCACCATTCTGACCATCACCTTCCACAGAAGATGGCTTCCAGCATGGATAAACAATTTTCTTCAATGTAGTTGTTACCATTCTCCCTCTTTTCACATATTAATTTCACCAAGCTTTCTAATAAGACAAATCAAAAAACCCTAGCTTTTCAGCCTAAATCTCTGCTCAGTCGCGAAACCAGCATCACAATCTCAAAATTTTACCACAAAATCGCATGCGGATATCATAAAATCTGTGAAAGCATGATCCAACATCAAAACACAATCAATTATCATGGTGAAATACTGCAAATTTATGAAAATTCAATAAAATGCGAACGCATTAAACAGAGTTTATAGCATCTTGAAACTGACCTTGGATCAGAAACTATTCGAATATGGTGGAAGCTGATAAACCGCATCTCATCATCATCATCATCATCATAGGAAATTAGCAAGTGGTGAAATTTTGGGTTGATGATGATTTTTAAAGGGAAAATGGTGGAAGAATAGAATTCTTGGATGCTAAGAAAAGAGGGTTCTTCTACGGATGCCTATAAATATCACACGCACTGCACGCGAGTCCAATTCTCTGTGGGCCTCTTCAGGGTTTATTCGATTGATGGGCTATATAGTCCAAATTATATTATAAAAATAACCGGTTAAAAAGTAATAAAAATAATAATTTATAAAGACCCTAATTTTGGTCTAATTCTTTTTGAAAGTGGGACTTATATTTTCATAAGGCAAGTTTGGGTCCCTAGACCATCCGCAACCGGGGTATCTCATGGCTTCGGCTTGCCATCGGGTTTATTGGGTTCTACGGGTACACCGTCGTGGGTGTATTGGGTTCGGCAAGATCGGCGTGGAGAAGCCGATTGTTTAGACGAACACCCACCCCACCCCTTTATCTCTCTCTTCTTTTTTTTTCATTAATTATTTAGATTGGGTTGATTGGGTAAACCATTGTGGATGGATTGGGTTACATTGAGTTGGTTTGGGTAAGATAGTGGAAAGCTGATGTGGTGATCGGGTTGATTGAGTTGAAAGTCTACGGGTAAGGATTGTCTTAGGGTTTGAATTTTGCTTTAAAAATAGACTCATCACTAACTCTATTAAAAGTTCCCGTTAGAACCAAGAGTATTTCCGTCAAACGGTCTTTTCTTCTCTTTTTTCAATTTATTATCATTCTTTCTTATTTTTGTAAAAACCATAAAGTTATAGGGGACACTATGTAATTAACTCTATGTGTGTGTATAACAGGAACCATTGTCCCTAGCCCCTCCATTCACCATAAACAAACCAACGTCCTTTGTGTCGATTCTCTAATGTTTAGTTTACCTTTCAGCGACAAAAAAGATGGACTAAAACGAGAGAGGTGGCATCAATTGTCTCTGTGTGTGTGTATATATATACACATACACACATTTACACACACTTATACACATAGGGACCTTTTAAATCCGCACCTTCTTCCTCTTAAAGACACAATCACCGCTTTCTGGTCAACATTGACACTTCTGCTTTGTAACTCAACCGGCAAAAACCATCGCCGACCAAATGGGTTCGTCTTCTTAATTATCTCTTTGATATCATCCCTGACTCCCTGTGGCCCCTATGTGTTTCAAAAGCTGTTACGATGAGAAATAGCGATGGAGGTGGGTCACCGTTGTTTCCGTCCAGTTTTCTTCAAGACGATGATTGATGAAGGTGGTGGTGGCTGGGGCGGGGCAGGGACACCGGTGTTTCAAAAGCTACCTACCCCCTATGTGATTTGGTCCTAGAGATGGGGGGCAGTGACAAATGATACTGGTGGTCATGGCTAGGGATGAGATGTGGATGGGATGATGGTCCCTGTGTTATATATAATACTTAAAACAAGATGGCCTTTGTAATTCCATGTTTTTTTCAGAAAACCAAAAAGAAAACAAAAGAAAATTGCAAAAAAAGAGGACAAAATATGGTTTAATGAAAATACCCTTGGCTCTAAGGGTACTTTTTAACAGAGTTACTATGAGGTCCCATTTTAAAGCAAAATCCAAACCCCTGGGGACCAAAACTTGACTCATGAAGTATAGGTTCCACTTTCAAAGGAATCCATAAACCTCATGGTCTAAAACTGGAGTTATTTCTAAAGATTAAATAAAGGTTTATTATTGTATAATGTTTTAACATTTAGGAGTAAGTTACATGATTGGTTTCTGTTATGTTTTAAGTTTTAACACAACAGGTTCCATAAAATCATATGGATTACATCCCTATGATTTTCGATGTATAACACATTGGGTCTCTCGATCTAAGTTCGTTTTAAATCGCTTAGACAAAATGGTACATAACACACAATGAGTAGTTTGGTCATTTTAGGTTTCTATCACTTTTAAACCCTTAAACCCCATCAAACTTCAAGACACGTATTAAAACCTTCTTGTTTTCTTCCCTTGTCTTCTTCCTTTAAAATCCATCATATTTTAAACCCCTCCCTCGAGCTCACAACTATAAGAGAAACCAAAGTTGCTTGATTTTCTTCTTCTAATCCGTTACAATAACATTAATGTTAGTTTTTTTTCGGGTTCTTGGAGATGGTACACATATTTTCACAAGTTTTAAGCTACTATGGTCAAATGGTATATCATGATGTACATGGTAAGTCTATTATCAAGTAATGCTTTCTATTGGTGTTTTAAATTTCAGATAAAGGTTTATGGGTTTGGAAAAGTGTGGATTTGGTTAAAAAAATATTACAAAAATTAATCAATTAATATTAATCAATTAATCGGTCATTCGGATGGTTATCGTTACCTTGAACGGAGTTCAAAGGGGAGAAGAGAAATACGAATTTGAGTCGAGGCCCGTGATGAACACGGCTTCCTTAAAACCGATTCGCCCCTAACGGTGCGTCGATTTCCCATGATACAACGACTCTAAACAGAATAGAGTTCTGTCAGACTTTACCTGTTGCCTAAACTTGAGAGTCTCTTCTTTTATAGAGCTCGTTCTCCTCTTCCGTTCTTTCCTTCTATATTTGTTATCTCTATCATTTGTTTAACAGATTTGGTTTATATAACCATCGTTTCCTTGTAACCTTCATAATGTTAAATGACTCTTAATAATGGGTCATAAACCCTATTAAGGACTTTTAATAATGGTCATTAACCCATTTGATTATAACCGACTTTTTAGAAGGTCACAGGTCCTATTAATTTTCATTCAAATTCATTATTAATATATACATATTAATAATATAGGGTTAAGTACATGGGGGTGTATCGAACTTGTCACGTTTTATCATTGTATGTACCTAACTTTAAAAATTACCAATTAATGTACTGAACTTGCTAGAATTGCCATTGTGTGTACCCAACTATTGCTAGAATTGCCATTGTGTGTACTCTTGCCATTGCTAGAATTACCAATTTGTGGTTTAATTCTAAAGTTGGGTACACACAATGNCGATAAAATATGACAAGTTCGATACACCCCCATGTACTTAACCCAATAATATATTAGTAAATTTCCAACAATCCCCCACATGAATGAAAATTATAATAGACATCATTATACTCAAGTTCAATGTCTGGATCTTGCAAAGGAGAGGTAGGTGTTTAAGCCTTTGAACCTTCCCTTGTGAAGTATATCTAGTCTACTAGCGGATCAGTAGACGCGATGTCCTTGAACTGTTCTGCCGTTTGTGTAAACATTAACACACTCCACACAATATTCTTCCTGACATAGTAAAGTCCTCATTGGTGTGTTCGTTATGGTCATGAACACTTGCCTGGTTCTGTGAGAACTGTTAGGAGTTAAGCCCTCATCATTCCCTTAGAAGCGACCCCACTTCTTCTCACATAGCTGATCTTATTATGATCATTAAAAGCTCTATACTTAACCTGATACCACTCACTGTTTATCAAATGAGGGATAGGGGTTACCCCCACATTGATCTGACCTAGTTCGTACAATTAGGTTGTCCCATTGAACCTAGATCTTGGGATCTCCAGTCAGCTAGGTTGGGTTTCCTTCGCACAAACATTCTCATGGGCTTCAGTCCAATTCCTCATACGACCTTGATAACTCCAAAATTATACATGTTTTACTCGTATCAATTCCTCAATTTTGTATTTATTTTGAGAGTAAGTTGAATACAGTTTGACTTAAAAAGGCTTAAATCTGAGTTTTGCAGGTTTTGGAGGCACTTTTG
>LUCG01159319.1:0-10148 GCA_001633085.1 Carthamus tinctorius
CCCCTTCTACAATACAAATCATACAAACTTACCCTATTGGCCATCCAAGAGGGACCCAACAAGGTATGAGATCCATGTTGGGTTCAACCAAGCAAAAGCAGGCTTTGATGATCAAACCTGAGAATGGGATAGTCAAGAAAATGAGGGACGTAACCAAGGATATAACATATGTTGGAAGCTCCAATACAAATAAGGGCAAAGAAAAGATTCAAGAGGTTGCAGTATGGTACAACTGTTTTCACCATGGGCACCAAATAAGAACATGTCCAGCCCGATTGGCAGAGATCAAGAAGCAGAAGGCTAACAAAGTCGGACCTTCAGGTATGTTTACCATTGATTTGTTTACTTCTGAGTAAGTATTAAAATATTGGGTAAGATACTCATATTTGTATTACTTTTCAGGAAGTGAAGAGAAGATGAAACCATACCAAATGTAGTTAAGTTAGCTGCTGCTCAAGGAACATATGATATGAAATCTTCCGGATGGTATTACATTAAAATATTTAGCAAGTGTTTTTATGTACCTAACACTTTTGGAAATATAGTTTCATTTTCTCAAATACAACAAACCGAATTTATGTTTATTTTCAGTAATAAAATTTTAGTTTACCTTAACAAATGTTTTGTATTTTGTGGACAATACCACTTAATGGTATTAATGAATTGATAGTTGTGATTACAAATCAATATAAAATATTAAGCAAGGCTTAAATTTGACTTACTTGTGACATATAAACAAGAAACAAATAGCCAACATTCCAGGAAGACGGAGAGTTGGAATCCTATGATGATTTATATCTATTTATGTGTCTTGGTTATCAGTCAAGATGACAAAAACATTTTTGAAAGGGACAAAACTTCGAGGGGTTACAAAACAATTATGAGATATGCATACCAATGTATGTAAGTCTTACAATTTAATCACAAGAAACGTCATCACTACTTCACCATTGTCTACTAATTATTTTAGTAGATATAGGTATGCTTACCAAATAAAACAAAATCTGAAAGCTTTGAAGTTTTTCAAAGAGTTTTAGAATGAAGTAGAAGATCAGCTTGATAAAAGATTTTTCGATTGAATCAAGAACATCTAAGCCATATAATAAACGACCATCTAAAAGAGATCATGGAATGGTATCCCTTCCTAGAACACCACATCACAACGGTGTGTTTGAAAGGAGAAATAGAGCCTTGTTAGACGTGGTTCACTCTATAATGAGTTGTATTACTCTGCCTAAAAGTTTCTAGGGTTATACCCTTGAAACAGTTGTCCAAATACTAGATTATGCACAACCAACAATGACCGATAGAACCCATAATATGAATTGGGAAGATCCCAAAATATCATATAGTATGGGATTATAATGCTTAAGTTAAGCAAGAAACCTCTAGGAGGCTTGACTTGAAGGTCAGAAAAGTTACATTTTTATGTGATATCCAATTGGATATTATCCTTACAGGTCTAGCGAGAACAAAAAGGGTTTGTTGCGCACCACGGTGAGATTTTAGAAAATGATTTTCTGATAAAAATCACAATGGGGATACAGTAGACCTTGAATAAATTCAAAAACCACAAAGATGGAACGACGGTTGAAACTGACTTTCAACAAGATGTTGAGGTACAACAAGTTGTTGAATATAAACAAGATGCAAACAATCCAATGATTGGATAGTTGATAAATGGCAAGATGTCATAAATCTGATGTGAAAGTCACAATCCTTAAAAAGGAATTTTGAGCGAGGACGTATATATGACTTTAAACATCAAAGGTGGGCTGAAAAATTGCAAGTTGCAAGAGTTCATTTTGGAACTAAGGCAAGCATCTCGTACTGAAAGTATTGTATATACAAGAAGGTTAGTGGGAGTATAATAGTATCATTGATTCTATATCAGAAATACCATCCTAATGCTTGAAGATGTAAACCTGATTAAGAAAGTATTTCGTGATAAAGGATCTAGAAGCGACAACATATATTCTTGGTATAAGGAACTATCGTGATAGATCAAAGTGCTTAATTAGATTAAGCTAAAGTATGTACATTGACAAGATTTTGGAAACACTTCAAGATGAAGGATTCCAAGAAAGGAAACTTGCCAATAATACATCTGAGCAAAAAAAACTTAGGGTCCGAACACTAAAAGAACATGGACTGTAGAAGGGTGTTCCCTAAGCATCGACCAACGGTTCAATCATATACATCATCTTGATGTATTAAAGAATCGAACGTTTAAAATGCCATGAGCATGACAATCAAATATTAGTAAGACCCAAGTTATGCTCAATGAATAATAGTGAAGAACATTTTGAAATATCTAATGATATGTTCTTACTGTATGAGGTTAGGAAAGAGATTTGTGTGTTTAAGGATACACAGATGCTAGTTTCCAAAACCAAAAGTGATGAGTTAAATCGTAGTTGGGATACATTGAACGGAGGTACTGTAAGATGTAAGAGCTTGATGCAAATCTACTTATCAAGCCTATATCATGATGTTTGTAACATCCGTAAGTTTAAAATGTTTGAATAAGTTAGTCTTCTTAGTTTCTTTTCTCTTATTGTAAGATATTTTTGTTTGAAGGGTTGTTTATGTCAAACTATAGAAGTTTCAAATATTGGGCTTTTACCCTTTTTGGTCATGGGCTTGAGCCTGAACCATGGATATTTAAGGACAAACCCTAGATGTTTACCAAATCAGGAAAAAGATTTTAGTGTGTATGCACCTGTGTGTTTTGGGAAGCAGCATCATCATCATCATCTCCACCTTCTCACCAACTTCTTTGGGTAAGCTTATCGTAATGTTCTAATCTTATTGATTTAGGAAGGTTTTTGAATCAATTTAAGCATTCATTATGGTTTATCTGGGGTCTTTTAAGGCTGTTTGATCGATTTTGGACTTCAGGTTTCGATCTCCTCGAAACCCTGAGAAAGTTCGAATCGGACTTCTACTTTCCCGAATCGGCCTTTTTGGTCGATTTCCCGAATCGGCCTTTGGGCTGATAGTTTCCCGAATAGGCTTTTATTTGATTGTCCGAATCGGACTATCGGTTGTCCGAATTCTCTTCTGTTTCCCGATTCGGCCTAGGGGGTGTTTCCCAAATCGGCTTTTCCTCCAAATTCCCTATCGGACTTCCATTCTCCGAATCGGATTTTTCCCTCATATAATCCGAATCGGCCTTTCGGCCCTGAGCATAATCCGAATCGGCCTTTTTTGGTCTGGTTGTCCGAATCGGCTTTTTAGCCTAATCGGCCTTTGGGCCACTTGTTGTCCGAATCGGCCTATTGTCCGGATGAGTTTCCCTATTCGGCCTATTGGCCGATGGTTCTCCGAATCGGCTTTTGGGCCGAAGAGTTTTCTGTATCGGACTTTGTTGGGAATCGGCTTTTGTATTATACTCTGAATCGGCTTATGTTCCCAAAATTCTATATCGGCCTTTGACCAAATTTCTCAATTCGGCCTTTGGCCTGTAAATTCAGTATTATGTCTTTAGGATTCGAACTTTTGGCATTGAGAGGGTTCATCTAGTTCAAGGGTTTAGTTACTTAATAATTACACTTCCTAAGCTAGTTTTCTTATGGTTATAGATCAGTCGCGGGTTCGCTAAATCAACCATATTTAGTGGGTATCAAGCTAGGCTCAGGTGAGTTCCCTTGTCAAACTTAAATGTTTTCTATATAAACTGGAAATGTTTCATGGACGGTTTTTAATTGCTTATTTAAGAAAATTGTTATTACCTCTATGTTACAAGCATGCTTAAATGAATTGGGTTCTGTGTATACGTGGGTACGCTGCAACGTGAACATGGGGTACACAAAGGACGGGGTGTGCCTTTGGATAGTGTTATGTACCAAGGGACGGGGTGAGCCCTTGGGAATGAGGAGTACAAATCTGTTTTGTACATCCTCCCATCTAGGTCTGTAGGACCGGCGTCTATGTCCACATTGCACCACCGGGTTAATTTAATTGACTGATGTTTTATTGTGATATATTTTATTGAGGGAATTCACTAGGTCTTATGGTCTAACCCTCGTTTTCAAATTTCTAAAACTTATTTCAGGGAGAGTTTGAGAAGCAGGTAAAGGCAAGGAGAAATCAATTGAGTAGATTAGTCTTATGTTAGTTTCCTATTAGACATTTCAGATTATTCAAATCTCAGCTGTGGAGGGTTGTTCCACTGGCATCTAAACTACTTTAGATTTTGAATTAGGCATTCTTGGCCAGCTTTACTGATATTAACTTTTTCGTTGTGTTAGATCACTGAGTTCTTATGTTATTATTATGTTTGGGAGTTCTGGGATGTTACAATGTTCATGCTACAGGTCTGAGGATTTTTCAAAATGATAATAAGTTTTAGTTAACTTTAAACTTTCTAGAACATCGACAGTTATGTATTTACCTGTTATGGCATACTAGGTATGAGTATATACATTAAACATTTCTGTGTTCTTTATTAGCATGTTTAAGTATCCTTAAATAAATATGATGTTCATATTATTTAGAATTGTCCTTGATCGATTATTCCTAAGGGACTAGTAATAAATCAAGATCATTGTGAAGTCTGGTTATAGTTCATGTTGGAAGTGCACTAGGTGCAACCAGAGTCACATGCGCTTGTCGGTGCACAACGCGTTGGACAAGACCCACGGTCAGGATCACCTCATAGATCGGCGTCATAAGGTGAGTCCTGAAATAGTAAACACTCTTTATCCTTAGACCTGAGATGTGCGTTGGGATCTAATGCACAAGGAATGATATACTTTGATGTAGTTTAACGTTGCCCTTAACCGGGTAATCATAAGGGCTATATTGGGTATAACATGAATTGTGCAGTTAGTCATGTACATACAGTATGGGATTTGCTCCTCTTAAGATGAGAGAGATATTTCTGGGCCCCTCGATGACATAGTTTGATTTACATGCATGACAAGTGGATTAGTTGGACTAATGACACTTGTATAATCAAATATGTTAGGATCGAGAAACATAATATTTGAACTATAAAGGATGAGATACATCTATGCCTTCAGTTCAAAATAAATATCGTGAAGCAAAAGGATAATGAATGATTCTACTATAAGATTGATTGGATCAATCAGATTGCTCAAAGAAAAGCACATTTACATAGCCTTGAGGGCGGTGACGTGTTGCTAGACGCTTACCATCGTCTGTGTTACTGTGTATCGTGTGCAAGTGGGAGAATGTAAGTTATTATATTCCCACGACACGTGTCACACAGGGATACTGCTAAGGAGTATGTAAACCTATAGGGTCGCACACAAAGAATGCGTTTGCTTCCATCTTTAGAAAACCCGAATTAAATCAAGTTGATAATATTCTTGGAGAATAATTATAGATATGTGTTAAACTGTAATTAAGTTGATATTATAAAGAAGTTGTATTAATAACTTGTTTTTTAATCATAAAATAAAGTGAACATGGTAGAGTATACAAACTTTCTACATAGCATGATAATAAATTCACAAAACGTCCATTGATACAATTTAAAAGTGACAAATCAATGTAAATAAATAGTTTTAATACTAATTAATAAACGTTATTTATTATAATTTTATTTTTATATTGATGCTAATTATATAAAGAAAGAGAGAAGCAGGGGAGGTTGTTTTTATAAGTTGAAAATTAGTATGCATAAATCTTAATCAATTACTATTTATCATCATTAATTTTTAAATTATACAAAGAGAAAGAAGGAATTTATGTACATATAATATAAATTAGAAACGTAAAATAAATTGATTTATATATTGGAATGATTATAATAAGTTTTTTTTAGATTTATAATAAAATGAAAAAACCTATGTATTGATAATATTTAAACTAATAAAAATGAACACTTTTAGCAATTGGTGTATATATAGAGAGAAATGTATACATGGAGAGAAAGAAACTGGTTGCTTTTCTATATCTTGAGAAATAAAATAACATAATTTGCATATTTTCATAAGTATAATATATACTAATGATTCTAATAAGATATTTAAATATTAAATTATATTAAATGACTTATATATTAATTATTTAAATTAAAAATAAATGTTTTAACCATTAATATAATGTGTTGGAAACAATTTAACCTAAAATAAAATAAGTGAAGAAAATAAATATGAAAAATGTTTTCTCATTGAACTTGGATTTTACTTTTATAAACATATAAGTAGACAAATTAAAAAACAATGTTGAACTTTGATGACACCAATATTTTCAAGATTCCAACAATTAATGTTTGTGATCATCAAAATCGAAAACAATTGTAAAAGTAAGTTAAATAGGTTGATGATCACATATCGGATATTAGACTAACAAGAATCAATATTGTATTCCGTATGTATCTACCTTATCATCCTTGTTTGTTCTGTTAAAATATACAATTAATAAGTTTTGTATATCAATCTTATATCAAATTTTGTAATTTGCTCAAAATAATATAATGAATATGTGTAATTATTGATTATAATCATGAGATGTATTATAAGGATTGTTTTGTCATAATACATAAATTTATCCCTTATATATATTCATAAAATATTTATATTCACCAAACAAATGCAGTTCTTACCTACTTTTGTATAATCACATATTTTTTGTAATTTGCTTAGGCCATGAGTAGCATGCCTTGGACTCGGCGTCAGACTGTGCGCGGGCTCGACAGGCTCGTGGTACACCTGTCGCGGGTTCAAACCACAGATTCAAGGGTGGTTTACAGAACACGTACCTATGCGCTTCTTCTTTCTCCCTTTCTCTCTCTTTTATATATATTTGGAATTAATAAAAAATGGTAAGGATATAAGGGTATGAAAAGTTGTGGTACGGGATTTGAAAGGTTGGTGAGGGTTTGAGGGTAGTATAATGGAAAGCTAATGTGACGCCAATGTGGTAGTGAAAGGTTGTGGGTTCAAATGTGTGTGCTAATCATCGTCTTATACTTGTTGTAATGCATTCATGTGCAACTTTGTCCAACTTGTGTTTGCATGAAGAGGAACATTAGTCATTAGTACTTCAACCACTCTACTATATGCAGGTTTAATTAAATTGTTAATTTTTCATTTTACCTGTTTGAGCTTTTTCCAATCATATTCGACCATTTTTTCATAGTTTAGTTTATCAATAAAGAATCCTGGGAATAAAGAAGGTTGATTAATTCTATGTAAAGATTTTATTTTTTTTATATATAATTTGATTTTAATTTAAATTGAAAATTGAAACTGACATCATTTATATGTCATGATTGCTAATATGCATTAAGTTATTTTTTTTGTTAATTCTATATATTGTTTCTTCTAATTTAATTTTATATAATTTTTTGTGTTTTATGTATTAATTTTAATTATATATACATATTGTATTGGCTTTAGTAAGTATTACTTATATACTATATTAATTTCATTTATATCTATATATATCGTACTTTAATTCTATAGGATGTTTCCACTTTTAGTATTTTAAATGTCATGTATACAAATGTTATGATAATTGATGATGATCATTTAGTTATATTAAAACTATTAATGATAAGTTAAATTATATTTAACCATCTTAATTATTTTATTTATGAATATTAATTGTCAGGTTTTTTACTTGTAATAAATTGACATGATTAATTTGTCTTATTCAATTTATTTATTTATATTAATTATACCCAGTTTATATTCAACTATTATGTAAAAATAAATATAAATGTTATAATATTCAAGTGCTTTATAAATGAAACGATATTTACCTTACTAAAATTTTAAATGATTAGTAAAACCAAAAACTTTGAAAAAATATAGAAGAGGAAATTAAAAAGACTTTAAAATTCCAACAAAACTCTAAAGAAATGTATATCTAGATTATTTTTATTTACAAAATAAATATTCAAACAATTAATATGTAAAAAATATTTAACAAAAAATTAGAAATAGAAAGAAAAAAAACATTTTTGAACAGTTAATGTGTGTTGAAAATAATATAACATAAAATAAAAATAGGAGTAAAAATATACATAAAATTGTATTTTCCAATAATAAATTATATTTAACTTAGTTATTTTATTTATGAATATAAATTTTACTTGTAATAAATTGACATGATTAGTTGTCTTATTTATTTATATTAATTATAGTAAATTTAAGATTATATTCAACTATTATGTAAGAATAAATATAAACGTTATCATATCAAGTGTTATATAAATAAAAAGATATTTAACTTACTAAAATTTTAAACGATTAGAAAAACTACAGACTTTGAAAAAAATATAGGAATAGGAAATAAAAAGAGACTTAAAATCCCAACAAAAGTCTAAAGAAATGTATATCTAGATTAGTGTTCTTTAAACAATAAATATTCAAACAATTAATACGTTAAAAATATTTAACGAAAAATCGGAAATGGAAACAAAAACATTTTCAACAGTGAATGTGTGTTGAAAATAAAAATAGGTGTAAAAAATACATAAAATTGTATTTTCCTATATAAACAATGTAATAAAAAATTCAATTCATGGCACATCAACAATTGCAATATATTAGAAATTTCATCGACGAATAGTAGTTGCAAACAAAACTCTAAAACAACTATAGAAAAATAAACTCTTGGTTCCACCGAAAAAAGTGTATAAAAAATATAAAAGATGTTAGTTAAAAAAAGAAGCTCTAAAACCTTAACAAAATTCCGAAAAAATTGTATACCTGGATTATTTTTCCGAAGTAAACCTGAAAAAAAAAACATAACCATCATTGAAAAAAACCAAAAAAAAACTGTAGAACCATTACCAAAACAATACCTCAATCCATCATTGAAAAACTAAAGAAAAAAAATATTAGAGACATAATTAACAAAAAAAACTTTATAATCCCAACAAAAGATAAAAAAGATGCATACCTGAATTAGTCTTTCTTAAAGTTTTCTTAAAAATGATAACCATGAAGATAGAACATTGTGAATTGATGAGATCCATCATTGGAAAAACTAAAGAAAAAAAATATTAGACATAATAAACAAAAAAAACTTTATAATCCCAACAAAAGATAAAAAAGATGCATATCTGAATTAGTTTTCTTGACAAATGATAACCATGAAGAAAGAACATTGTGAATCGATGATATTTGTAGTATGAACTGATCAGAAGATGAAGAGTAGGTAGAGAAAATGAAGAGAAAGTGTTAAATACAAACATAAATCTATATATATATATATATATATAAAAGTAGGATCTGGGGTATCCTACGTGGCATCTCCACAGTTTAGGATTGGTGATATCGTGCTTCCTCAATTTTCTAAGTTTTCTATTTATTTTTTTAATATTTAATATGTAAAATATTGATGCTGGACCGCATCGACTTCCTCACCATCGCTCCAATTCAGTTTTCTCGGCAACGCCTCAACTTCTCTTCTCCACGCAATCAAGACACCGCAGCGCTTCAACTTCTCCTCGATTTCTTTATTTTAGGGTTCTGCATAAAATAATCATCTCTGCTCTCCACGCATCAGACGTCTCACAACATCGATTTCTCCACTCCACGCATCAATTCCTTGCTGTTGGTATTGCGTGAACGCATCATGGATCGATTTCTGTCGACATTAGATCGGAGTCAATGGAAGAGGTTGTTGGATTTATTAGTTTCATTCACAGAGTGGCTTAACCCAAAGGTAGAGCTTTTGTACATGGTTGGTTTCCTGTTGTTGATACCCATGTTTCTAACTATCTTTTTATACCGATTTCTGTCGAAATTTGATCTAGATCTATGGGAGAGGCTGCTGTTGATACTAATGTTTCTCACTGTTTTTTTTACTGATTTCTGTTTAATCGATATCAATAGGAGAGGCTTTTGGATTTTAGGTTTAGTTGATAGAGTGAACCTTTAATCCAAAGGTAAAGCTATTTAACATTCAATAAATATTTTGTTTTTGATACCCATGTTTCTCACCATTTTTTCAACCAGTGCAAGTTCTACAACTATCAAATTCTTCACAGCGATTTCAACCTGGGCAGGTTCAGGTCCTCCGCCGTGGCAACTGCAAATGTTAGGAAACCAGGGGAGCCCATTGGTGATAGAGGAAGTGAGTGAGTGTGGCTCTGCCAAATCATCCCAATGTTTGAATCAAAATTAGATGCACTTCTTTTTTGGAAATTGGAGGTGGAGAAA
>LUCG01159394.1:0-10226 GCA_001633085.1 Carthamus tinctorius
TAAAGTTTTGTTGTAGACCCTTAAATGTGTGTTTTAAAAGTATGTTCCCTAAAACAGAAACTAAAGTAAAGTACGTTTCTTTTTGACGCAATTTGCCCAATAATAAACTATAAGTTGTAAATTTGTGTTCTCAATAGTTTAATAATTCATCTGTTATTAAGTATACAAAAAGTTAACGTTAAAAAGTATATATAATTTGTTTTTAATTGATGGTTTTTATAAATTTAGTTTTTCAGTATAAATAAATATCCACATTAACCATCAAAATAGAACATAGTGATTTTTTATTAGTTGGTTGTTCTATGAAATATTTTTGCAATCAGGAAACCTAAATAAGCAGTTAAAATAAAATAAAAACATGTAAATTGTATTAAGATGATGACAATTTAGGAAATAATGTAAAGATAATGTGATTAGCAGCACCCTTTTTTTTTCCTAAAGAGCATGTAAATGATGTGTATAATATAAGATAATGTGATTTGCTTACTGTATGGAAAACTTATAACTTTTTAATTTCTTTAAAAAGTTCTTATTTGTTTGTTGGTGGCAATGGCATGATAAGTCTTTTATCCAAACACTCAAAATTACTTATTTACGGTTCCAACCAGCAATAACATTGTAAACTGGATCATGTATATATATATATATATACCTGGGATGTTTGGCACCAAGAATATCCTTTTGACCATACTTGCTCCAACTATACCCATCATCAAGACTTTGTTCAACCTCCATATCTCCTTTCACTTTCACTTCATTCTTCCACTTTTCCATACTAGTCATCTTCCTACAATTAATTCAGTCTTAATTTAATTAGATCTATATACATACATACATATTGTCCAAATGGGTATATATGAGTCAGAAAACATGTTGAGATTTATAGCATACCTCTTGGCAGCAGCACTGAAATCTTTGTGATCCTGCAGATGATCTTTGAACTCATGATGGTCTGAATCTTGTGATTCCAGCTTTGTGATTCCGATTCCGATTCCGGTTCCAGCATGCAAATGCGACTCATCAATAGCAACAGCATTGGAGCTACTAGTGATGAGCAAAGATAAGGATTTGTTGTAGGAATTGAGGATGTTATTGATCAAGATTTGTTGGGTTTGGTGGGAAGAAGAATTAGGGTTGTTGAGATGAATCTGGAGCTGTTTAGCAAACTCTTTACCTTGAGTCAACGATTCAATCACTCGTTTCTCATCCATACTATATTTTTGGTCAACGACTACTAGATCTCTTTATTTTGCATGAGATATATATATATATATATATATAGAGAGAGAGAGAGAGAGAGAGAAAGATGTGTATATATGTGTATGTAGCTAGGAAGAAATTTAAGTGATGGGAAATATAAGGAGGAAAGAAACCGAGTTAAATTGTGAAGAATGAAGAAAGTCAAAGTCTTTTTGGTCATATTGAAATTGTAGTGGGAGCAAAAGGTTTTCATTGACCATTTTTATTGTCCAATCCAATCATATTTTTGCTTAAAAACCTTCTTTTTAATTTTTGGGTTGTTTAATAGGATCAGGTCAAAGTTCACCATTCTTGGACCATCTTTTCCTTCCAAGTATAATTAAATGGGGATTTTGATTTTTTTTTATACTTAATGAGATTGACAGAGATCGATTCGTGAGGGTCCATTTCCCGAGAAATGCCGAAGCTTGAGAGAAGAAGTTTGAAACAAGTTTTTGCCGAAAATGGAAAAGGTCGCTTCGATGAAATGGATGGTCGTTTGGTTGAGAGACCAAGTCCAACAAAAAAGTTCATCCCAAAGAACCAAATCCATATATAATAAATGTCGTTTAAGGATGAGTTTCGTAAAAATCAACATACCACAATAACCAAATCCATAATTTATACATGTAAAGATAATTTGGCTAAGATCAAATATAAAATCTGTTCTTATTAGTTTATTGTATACTAGGTGGAAAATCGACTAATTTAATATTAATCTTAAATTTTATGGGAAATCTTCCAATTATGAAAAATTCATTGTATTACAATGTATATTTTTTCACCAATTAATTGATAAATTAGATTTCATTGTAATTCACTATAATATTTATCTAAATAATTATCATCGCCATGTAATGCACAGTACCCAGGCTGAGCCATGTATCGAGCAAGTGGGTGGTCGTCGAGGGCAACAGCGGCCCAAGGGGCATCAAAGGCCAACCCCTTAATATGTTATCGATCTGACGCCTCGCTTTGCACTCTCGACATACGCTCTACGACCAGTATCCGGTTACTCTGGATGACCAACATTTCCTCGCTCTTGACCATCGTCGTCTCCGATCACCCTCCCTTAGGCAATCAATCTCTCATCCTTGCTCCACGCATCTGCAATCTGCACCTCAAGCTCTCGCCCTTGCTCATAACCAGCATCGGCTCAAGACCTCCCTTAATTTTTTTATTCTTTACAAATTACTAATTATTGACTAGGTTATTATATATTAGAATATTAGGATATTCACTTCACTTGTTTATTTGATTATTTGATTAATAGGTTATACACTTATCAAGTTCTTTTATTATTAGGTTATTTGCTAATTTGTTGCTTATTATCATTTGTTATTAGGTTATTAGGTTTGGGATGCAATTCTTATGTAACTTAACAACCTCTAAAACCCCTAAAGCACATAAACGAGATGCGTAAACAAAGAATATGTAATTAGGTTTCCTTAAGTGCACCAAAACAAGTACAATTATACACATAAGAAAGAAAATATTAAAAGCACAAGTATATATACAAGGATATCAAATCTTTTTAAGGGTGAATTACACTTAAGGGTTCAAATCACAAGGGGTAAACAATGAAGTTCCACTTTCCTTTTGATTAAGAATCAATAGAGTTAAACCTACTAAATATAATAATGGAATCTAAAAATGCATTTTCCGCTTTCTATTTGATTAAGAATAAATCAAGTAACTTCTTCTAAAGGGCCTCAATGGAAGGAATTCATCAAATGTGAAATGAATCTGATCTTATAAAACCATATGTTGAGTTTGAAGCTGTGAAGATACTACTGCTGCTATAAAGAAAGTTACTACTACTAGAGATACTTGAAGATACTTCTTGATGAACCAACAGTAGTAATGGATAGTACTGCCAAAAGGAGTTACTACTGCTATTGGATATTACTACGAGTTAGTTAATACTGTTGGTTAGTACTTCTAGTACAGTTAGTACTTCTAGTACAGTTAGTACTTCTAGTACAGTTAGTACTTCTTATGTTCTTACTATTGCTTTGGTTTACAATATGGAAGGAAGATTACTTTGAAGATGAAAGACATGTAGAGAAGATAATTACGAAGTTGATTCCTTTGAAGATTTTGTTTCTCTTTATAGTTATCTTGTAATTGTATAAACAGACAATAATATTTTGTTTTTGTAATTAAGTTGTTTTGAGAGAATTTTTGTTTGAGAGAAAATCTGAGCCTCAAGATTGTTCTTGATCCTTGCATTAGAGAAGTAGTGCACGTCTCTTGAGCCTGTTTAACAGATTGGGGTTTTTAGTTGTAATCATTCGATTTCTAATCAATACACAAGTGATTTGCAGTTCATTGTGATTTCTAAATTCAATTATTAAAGTGTTTTTCCGCAACTTCTTTAACTTTATATCTGAGTTGTTTAAATTCTTGTTACGAATTTCGATCCTGACAAGTGGTATCAGAGCCATAATCTCAGAAGAATTCACGATGGAAGCTTCAGATAGTGTTCTTGTTTCCAAAGTTCCCATGCTCAAACCTAATGAGTTTGACATGTGGAAAATAAGGATTAGGCAATATATTCTTCTCACTGATTATTCTATGTGGGATGTGATTGAGAATGGTCCTACTATTGTGGGAGAAGTTGGAGATGATGGAAGAAGGCCACCACCAAAGAATGATGCTGAAAGAAAACTCAGGCAGATTGAGATGAAAGCCTTGAGCACTCTGCTCTTGGCAATTCCTAATGAATACCAGCATCAATTCTGCAACTGTGCAGATGCTAAAATTCTTTAGACTGCATTGGAGAAGAGGTTCTCTAGCACTAAGAACACAAAGAGAAACCAGAAGGCAATTCTCAAGCAGTAGTATGAGACTTTTAAATCTACTAAGAATGAGTCCATGACTCAAACTTTTGATAGGTTTAACAAGCTGATTGGTGAATTAGCTACCGTGAGAGTGAAGATATATCAAGATGATCTCAATAGAAAGTTCCTAAGATCTCTTGGAGAAGAATGGACTATGTATACAGTCTCATTCAGGCAGAATGAGAATCTTGATGACAAGGAGCTTGATGATCTTTACAATGATCTAAGGTTCTTTGAAGCTAAGGTGGAAGCAAAAAGAAGACCAACTGGGTATTCTCATAATGCAGCACTACTTTCTTCAACCATAGATACTACTGCTAGTGGAGAGCCTGTTACTACTGCTTGTGCTCCAAAGCAGGATGGATCTGCTGATAATGTTCTGGAAGCTTTTCTTGCAAGTCATGCAAGTTCCTATCTTATCAATGATGATCTGGAGCAGATCAACTCAGATGATCTTGAGGAGATGGATATTAAGTGGCAGATGGCCATGCTGACAATGAGAATCAAAAGATTTATTAAGAGAACAGGAAGGAATAACTTCGGAATAAAGAGAGCAGATGGAGTTGGATTTGATAAATCCGAAGTTGAATGCTACAAGTGCCATGAACTAGGGCACTTTGCAAGAGAATGCAGGAGTGGAGCCAGCAAGCAACAGACCACCAACAATGCTCATGAATCCAGATTCAACAACAGAAACACCAATGGTGGATCATCACAAGCATTGGTATCACAAGAAGGGTTTGGATTTGATTAAAGTGATCAAGTAGAGGAGGCTACACAAAATCAAGCTTTGATGGCAGAAACCTCAGAAGCTACAAGTTCAGTTATTCCCAAAGAGGTAAAATCTAAACTTTGTTCTAAGGCTTGTCTTGAAACTATTACAAAGTATAGGGATCACAACCAAGACATGTGTGATGGTATTAAGAGGCTAGAACAAAATAGGAGAGAATCTAGTTTGGTCGTAGTTAATTTTGAAGAGCAAATCAAGGCTTATCAGACCAATGAACTTCAATTTTCATATGATCAAAAGTATTGGAAGTGGGAGAAAAAGGAGTATGAGATCAAGTTGACCAAGTCTAGGGATGAACTAGAAAAGGTTAGATGTGAATTAGAAAAAGCTAAGGCAGACCTTGAAAAGTTCTCAAATGCTTCAAAAGCAATGGATGCTATTCTTCAGTCCCAAGTCCATGATAGTCTAAAAAGAGGTATAGGTTACAAAAACACTTCACCACCATACAATAATAACTACATTCCACCCACCACAGACCTCTTGGAGAGACTTGATAGAAAGGAATTGAAAGATGGTGTCACTGAAGTAGATCCCAAAGATAAGGTTGAAGTGGAAGATGAGGAAGAAGAGATAGATGAGAGTGTGCCTGAGTCAAGTGAGAAACAAAAGGAAATTCCTTCTGAGAACCATATTCTTACCAATGAAAGGGGAGGAATGCCTTTTGTTGAGAGCAAGAAAGTAGAGATCTCTAGGAATCATAAAGAGAAAAGCAGAGTGTTCACTACATGCAGACCGCTGTTGTGAATCCCTGTACTTGTCAACAGAAAGAGCCCCAGATTAATAAGGAAATCAGGGGTAATCAGAGGAATTGACAACAGTGGGCACAAAACAAGGAGTTGATCTAAATAAAATCAATAGACCAAAACCTTGTTTTATATGCTGCAAGCTGAATAATTTGACCAAAGACTGTTATTTCAATCCTGTTAACCAAAGAGCAAATTTTTAAAATAAAACTTGTAAATATTTTGGTAACGGGATACCCAGACTAAACCACATGGCTCAGAATGTGGGTACCAAAAGCCGCAGTAACAGTTAATACTGCTAACTCTAAAAGTACTGCTGATAGAGTTAGTACTGCTGCTAATGATACTGCTTCCAAAGTTGGTAATACTGCCAGTAAAAGTAATACTACTACTATTCGTGTTACTATGGTTGACCCCAACAGTACTATTACCAAAGCTGAAACTAGTAAACCCATAATTGTGACAAGATATTCTAGCCATGCAGTTCAGAACTCTGACCATCTCATCAAGACTAAGCTTACTGAAGTTGAGTATGTTGATGATAATGGGCAACCGAAGACCATCTTGGCTTGGGTTCCCCTCAGACACTAATTGTTTTACCTTATGTGCAGGACAACCATGGAAGAAGGAGAAATTTATGGCACATTGATAGTGGTTGTTCCAAGCACATGACAGGTACCATGTCTTATCTTGAGAACTTTAAAAAGTTTGATGGAAGACATGTTGCTTTTGGGGATAATCCAAAGGGAGGTAAGATCAGTGGCAAAGATATGGTGTCCAAATGTAAGATGGACTTTGAAGATATTTACTATGTTGAGCAATTGAAATACAACCTGTTAAGTGTATCATAGGTTTGTGACAAAAAGCATAGTATATTATTCAATGATTCTGAATGCATTATTTTTTCACCAGAGTTCAAAATAGTTGATGAAAATATCATACTTTTGAGAACTCCAAGAAAGGACAATGTTTATTGTTTGGACTTAGAAGATGTATTAACTCATTCATCTTTAAACTATTTGTTTTCCAAAGCTTCTTCAACTGAATCATCACTATGGCACAGAAGGATGTGTCACATGAATTTCAAAAACATGAACAAACTTGTTAAAAACAACCGTGTAAGAGGTTTGCCACAAAAGGAATTTTCAAGTGATGATCATTGCCTGTCTGAAAGGCAAACAACACAAAACTTCTCATAAGTCCAAAGAAATAAACACAATCTCATCACCTCTTCAGTTACTTCATATGGGCCTATTTGGCCCTACCAATGTGATGAGTATTGGCAAGAAATCTTATTGTCTAGTCATTGTTGATGATTACTCTAGATTCACTTGGGTTTTCTTTCTAAGAACAAAAGATGAGACAAGTGGACAGATCAAATCTTTTGTCACTAGAGTAGAGAATCACGCTAATCAAAAAGTAAAAGTCATCAGGTCTGACAATGGAACGGAGTTTAAGAATTTTGAACTCAACAACTTTTGTGAGGAAAAAGGTATTGAAAGACAATATAGTGCTCCTAGAACTCCTTAACAAAATGGTGTAGCTGAGAGGAGAAATGGGACACTGATTGAGGCTGCTAGATCTCTGTTAGCTGATTCAAAATTGCCTATCACATTTTGGGCAGAAACAGTTAATACTGCTTGCTATGTGCAAAACAGAGTTTTAGATGTCAAATCTCAAGGCAAAACACCTTATGAACTTTTCAAAAAGAAGAAACCTTTTATAGGATTTTCAAACCTTTTGGTTATCCTTGCACAATTCTCAATACCAAAACTCGCTTAGGTAAGTTTAAGAGCAAAGTTGATGATGGATTTCTTGTAGGTTATTTTTCTCAAAGTAAGGCTTATAGGGTTTTTAATCGCTCTTCTAGAATTATTGAGGAAAGTGATAATGTCAAATGCAATGAGAACACACCAAATGCACCTAGTACTGGTCCTGATTGGCTATTTGACATTGATTCACTTAGTAACACTTTGAGAATGAGTGATGTAGTGTTGACAGAATCTAATGCAGAGCAGGTTAAGGATTCAGAAGAACAATTTGTGATGTTTCCTTTACCTACAATTGACCCACCTGAGTTTGTCACAATTGGTGATAAGGATAAAGAAGAAGAAGCAGAATTGGAGAAGGAACAGATTACAGATGTAGAGCATACTTCAGAATCTGCTCAAATTGATCAAAGTGAGGCTGATCAAGTGAGCATCAAGAGCATGAAGATGCACCTGAGCTGAATGATTCAAATTTATATTTGAATCTCACAGAGGAGCTATTACATCAAACAAGGATTCTCCCATGATTACAAGAAAGCAAAGCAAAGCTGCAGGGTTGACAAATCATCAGACAGGATTACTGACTTGTTTTCTATCCCAATATGAACCAAAGAAGGCTTATGATGCTATGAAAGACCCAAGATGGATATAGGCAATGCAAGAAGAACTACCGCAGTCTGTGTTGCAAGAGTAGGACTTGGTGGATTTGCCTAAGGGACATAGGGCAATTGGTACCAAGTGGATTTTCAGAAAATAAAAAGGATAAAAGAGGGATTGTCATCAAGAATAAAGCAAGATTGGTTGCTCAAGGATACACTCAAGAGGAAGGAATAGATTATGATGAGGTATTTGCACTAGTGGCTAGAATTAAGGCCATAAGACTGTTTTTGGCATTTGCATCCTTCAAGCAATTTAAGGTGTATCAAATGGATGTGAAGAGTGTTTTTCTTTATGGTACAATTGATGAAGAAATGTATGTTTGTCAGCCACTAGGGTTTGAAGATCCCAAGTTTCCTAACAGAGTATATAAGTTGAAGAAAACACTCTATGGTCTTCATCAAGCTCCAAGAGCCTGGTACGACACCCTGTCTACCTATCTCTTGGAGAATGGATTTGAAAGAGGAGTTATTGACAAGACTTTGTTTAGAAGAAGAGAGGAGAATGAGGTTCTTCTTGTACAGATCTATGTAGATGATATCATCTTTGGATCCACAAAAGATGATATGTGTAAGAAGTTTGAAGCATTAATGCACAAGAAGTTCAAGATGAGTTCAATGGGTGAGCTAACCTTCTTTCTTGGATTGCAAGTAAAACAGAAAGAAGATGGCATATTTATTAACCAATCTAAGTATGTGAAGGACATGCCCAACAAGTTTGGGTATTCAGAAGCAAAGCCAGCAAGCACTCCAATGGAAACTCACAAACAACTCACTGCAGATTTTGAGGGGGAAGATGTGGATGTTCATCATTACAGATCCATGATTGGATCTCTCATGTATCTAACTGCATCCAGACCAGATATTATGTTTGCAGTTTGTGTATGTACAAGATATCAAGTGAGGCCTAAAGAATCACACTTTCAAGCTGTCAAGAGGATATTCAGACACCTAAACGGTCATCCTAGATTGGGCCTTTAGTACCCCTGTGAGTCTCCTTTTGAATTATTGCCCTACACAGATAGTGATTATGGAGGTGCTAATCTGGACAGAAAATCAACATCAGGGGGATGTCAATTTTTGGGTGCAAGATTGGTCTCATGGCAGTGTAAGAAGCAGAACACAGTCTCAACCTCGACAGCTGAAGCAGAGTATGTAGCTGCTGCAAGTTGCTGCTCTCAGGTCTTACAGATTCAAAATCAGATGTTGGACTATGGTATGACTTTTTTTAACACTCCTATCTTCATTAACAATAACAGTGCTATTAGTATTGTTAACAATCCTGTCAAGCACTAAAAAACAAAGCATATAGAAATCAGGTACCATTTTATTAGAGATTTCAATGAAAAGAAGTTGGTTCAAGTTTTGAAAGTTCACACAGACAATCAATATGCGGATTTATTCACTAAGGCATTTGATGTGGGTAGACTTACATATTTGATAACAAGTGTGGGCATGATAAACTCAGAATAAACCTCTTTTTATTTTTATTTTTGTACCATTTCGGTATCTTTTTCTCTAGTTTCATCACTTTTCTTGTTATTTGTGGAGCATGGTGCAGCTAACATATATGTTTAAAGTGTTAAGTGTTACTACTGCTGATGAGTGTTACTACCGCTAGGCGTAGATACTACCGCTAGGCTTTGTTACTACCGCTAGGCACTGTTACTACCTCTAGGCATGATTACTACTGCTAGTTATCTGTTACTATTGCTTTTAACTACTTCTCGCGTCCTATAAATTGCTCTTTTGACCACCAAACTCCCAACGGCTAATTTGAAACCCAAAACACTAAACCCCTTTCTCTTCCTTCTAGGTTCAAAGAGACGACCTAAACGTTTCTACTACTTAGATCACTGTGGGNTAACAGTAAATATGGTTCTTGGATAAGTTTATGGCTTTTAATGATCTTTTTTTTGGAAGGGTGTCCGGGCCAAAGCCCGACTAATCCCCGAGAATTTTGGGGGCCAAACATGGCCCTACTTAAATGTCCCCAGGCATACGTACGGGAAGGCTCGAACTCGGTTATGGCGCTATGAACCCCCATTCAATAACCAATCCGCCACAGCACTGGAAGACAAAGTAACTAACCAACTCTACCAAGGGATAGGGTCACTGATAATTCCAAAATTATACATGTTTTGGTCGCGCTAATTCCTCACTTTTGTATTTATTTTGAGAGTAAT
>LUCG01159490.1:0-26653 GCA_001633085.1 Carthamus tinctorius
TAAATGGATTGGATAATGGAATAACCCTTACCCTACCCATACCCTACCCATTGCCAGCCCTACACACAGTCGTTTATTCTCTCTCTCTCTCTCTCTCACACACTTCACCCTAAAACACACACTGGCGTTTCCATTGAAATCATCTGCTCCAAATTGTAAATTTTTTGGTAGCAGAGTAAGGGATTTAGGGTTCTAATGGAGGAACGGACCAAGGAGAAGGAGAACGAGAAGAAGAAGAGGATGACTGGTAGTAGTTCATGGAGACAACTCAAGGCTATGCTTCGGAAGAACTGGCTTCTCAAAATTCGTCATCCTTATATCACTCTTTCCGAGGTTTGTTCTCAATTTCTTATCCAATCAAACGTTTAATCGCTATGTGTTTTTTTGTGAACTTATAATTACTTATTGTTGAATTCGAGTTTATATATGATGTTTTTCCAATCGATCATCATGCTATCTGTTGAATTCTGGTGGTTGATTGTTTAATCTTCTTGCTTTTGTAAAGAATATGTTTCCTTGTGTTTCCTTTTGCATCTTATGCGGTCACCTAGACAGAAGGCACAAATTTGATTCACACACAGTTGGAGACTTGGAGTATAGTTCATTGAAGAGTATAAGTTTTGTGACAATCAAACGCCCTACAGTTTCTTTATGCTAAAAAATATGTTAGTGATTATAGCATTTTCTTCATGAATATACCATATCACTTCAAAAAAGAAATATAAAAAGAAGACTCTACCGGCCTGATTCTGATTTTCATTGGTAAGCATAGATATGGTATGCAATTAAGATGCACTCTTTTGAAACTAAGCGGTACTTATTCAGAATAGCCGGAGCCATAGAAGTGATGTTACACATTTATAAGAATATTGAAACTCAAAGCTTGAGGATATAATTGGAGGTAAGTTATGAGAATTTGACTCTGGGTGGGTGCAACATCTAAGAAGCTAATGGTGGAGTGAATTGTTTTAGGGTTCTTCATTTGCGGCTTTAGTCCTGGTGGGGGCTTCGTCTATGCAATAGGCAGGACTTAGAACTTACAAGCTCTTTCCTCTTTTATAATGTTTTAGAGATTTCTCTAAATATAGAGATTTTGACAACCTCTTTTTTCTATTTTAGCATACAAGATAGCATAGTTGTTGGAGCAAAAATTACTAAAAATCCCTCTTTCTTCATTTTAGCATAGCTGTTGGAGATGCTCTAACAACGTGATATTTTTTTTTTCCTATTCTATGGCCAGATTCTGCTTCCCTTGGTGGTGATGCTGATGTTAATGGCAGTAAGGACACAAGTTGATACAAAGATCCACCCTGCTCAATCGTATGTCCTAACAGTCTCTATTCCATCTCCATGTTTATTAATCAATTTCTTTCCATTCCAAAGCTTAAATACAAATCTTGATATTTCCATGTTTGGTTAGAATTCACACCCCTTAAGGATTGATCACTCATGAACCACAAGGCACAAATTCTGATACTTCTTTTGAACCACAAGGCACAAATTCTGATACTTTTTTTGAACCACAAATTCTGTTACTGCTGGTTCTTTAAATCCCATTGCTAGCTGGAGAAAATTTCTTTCCCCCCATACTAATTCCAGTTATATGAGTTACCAGACTGCAAGATTTTAGTTTGATCCAAACAAAAACTTGTATATCTATGGTAGTCTGTAGCACATTTCTTTGCTAAAATAAAATGAGAACTATTCTGAAGGCTTATTCTCTTATCCAAATGCATAGCTGATGTTAGGTTAAACACATGTATACATTTTGATCTTGCTTCATTTTCTTTGAACATTCAACTTTCAAGGATAGATGATAAAGATGCATGAAAATGACCAAGTTAAGTAGATTAGCAATTTAGCATGCTTAATCTGATGCCATTATCTGCGTCTTTTGGGTGTGACCTTATCAAAATCTTTGTAGGTATATTCAGAAAGATACATTTGTGGATGTGGGGAAGAGCAATATATCTCCAACTTTTAATCAAGTTCTGGAATCATTGTTGGCCAATGGTGAATATTTGGCTTTTGCACCTAACACAAGTGATACAAGGTTGATGATTGACATTTTATCATATAAGTTTCCCTTAATGAAGGTATGCTGAACTGGTATTCTTGTTTTATGCTTTGGTATTTACCATTCTTTACTGAATAGTGCTATATCCCTCTAATTGTACTCCTAGGGTTCATCCTAATTCACACTTGGCATAATTTATACACCACATGACCCACCCACAAAAGTTTGAACACCAATAGATTACACCAAGTGTCGGCTAGAAGGAGTATGTCCATCCTAATTATCTTGTTACGGTTTAGATGTTTTCATATGCTTTTTAATTATGTGATATTTGTTTGTATGTTCTAATAATTTATTATCTACATAGCAGTCATGCCTTTGCTCTATGCTTCCTGAATTGTACCACTCGTTCTGGCAGACGTATACTATAAGAAATTAACAAATATCTAATACAATTAAGTGGTAACTAAAATATGCATATTGCCATTCATTGGCAACCCAATCTGCTCTTTACCCAATTACGTACTTCAAATTAATTATTAATGAGTAGCTAGCTCCACTTTGGCCATGCCAAACATTGAACTATGATTAGTTATTAATTTAAGAAGCCTATTCCTTAGAATACTATTCAACCATCATTTTGGTCTTAAGTTGCTGTCTTGAACAAATGAAACAACAGCTTAGTACTGTTTTATTACTTTTAAGCCACACACCCAAACTTGCACAATACCTTTTGTATCAAATGTTTTATGATCAGTAATGTTTTATTTTATACGTTGCTTGATTACGTATTCTGTACAGCTTGTGGATTCAGGTTTCTTGTCTAGCACATAAATTTGTAGAACTGTTGCTTTTTTGGGAATGCCTGAACCGATTTGCTTTGAGGTCTACTTTTGTAAGACCAAATAAACAATGTTTTCTTAATTCTGTCATGGAGAGAATTAAAAGTTCATGTTGGAGATAATCCGGTGGTTTTTTAAGTTTATTTTCTCTATTGATATGTAACTCTACATTCGTTTTTGCAGCTGGTTACAAAGGTATACAAAGATGAATTAGAGCTCGAGACTTATTTAAAATCAAATCTCTATGCTGCTTGCAGTGAAGTAAAGTGAGTGATATCCTTCTTTCTCTCTTTCTCTTTATGCTATATTGTTTGCATTTGTTTGCAGTATTCATACATAAGATGTCTATGAATATTTTCTGGGCAAGTGACTAAAAATAAGGCATAGAATGTGGAAAGTTATGATTTGCTGTCAAAAATTTTCGATTATCCATGAAAAGAGAGACTGTATTATGAATTTCCAATAATTTATAATTGTCATCAATGGGCTATTTATACAAGGTGTTTTGGGGAAAATGATGGCAAAGACCGAAAACATAACAATCTTCGGCTACTCCTAACTTTAGGTCACAAAATATCTACATGCTAACTTCTAGGAAACATGGTATAAGATTCCTACTAATCACTGACACTGATGAAGGAGGAAGATCATTTCTATTTTTTACACTGTCCTCAAGCTAGTAAATAGGGCATCATCCATTTCCATCTTGGCAATGATTCCTTGGAGTCTAGCACACTCGAGTTCCCATGTGAAACATTTGCTAATAGTTTTCCTAGGGAACATATGGTATAGCGTGTAGATCAACCCACTCTCCAGCTTCTTCTTGATAAAATATATATATATATATATATATATATCTTGATGTGCTTAGTTCGCTCATTTTTGTACTAGGTTATGTGCAATGCTAGTTGCTGAATTCTTGTCATAGTAAAGTCTCTTTAGTCCACTAAATTTATTCTCAAATCTTCCAATATAATTTTTGGCCATACCAACTCATAGGCACCTTGCGTCATTGCTTCAACCTCAATTTCTGCACTTATTCAGGATACAAGATTTCAAATTTTACTCCACCATGTCACTAATTTCCCTCCAAGGAATGCATAGTAACCTGAAATAAACCTGAAATTTATAGGGGCCCGTCATAATATGCATCTATGTAGGCATCAAGGACAAGTGAGAGTTTTTCTTATTCATCATTTTCTTCCCAGGATTAGCCTTCAAGTGATGCAACACCTAGTGTACAGCTTGGAGCTGAATTTTCTTGGGATTATGCATGAGTGACTTCTAAAACTTATAGAGTATGCTAAGGGTGGTCGACTTTGGATGACAAAGAAGGTTTCCAACCAATTTTTCGAACATCTCCTTGTTTACTTTTTTGTACTTTAATAGCCTGCCCAAGCTTAGGATGTGTCCTTGAGAAGATCTGTGATGTGTTTTGCTGTGTGATAGAAATCATTTCTGTACTTTAGGTTCTTTTCTCTTTTCTGTCATTTCCAGTTATAATGATGTCTTCTATATAGGCTACAAAGCCGTGGCTCACCCTGCATGATGAGAAGAGTAATCCCCTTGACTTTTCCTATATCATGTAGCTAACGTCAATTTGGAAAACCTCCCGACAAGGCATGGGGTGATTGTTTCAAGCTGTACAAGGCCTTCCTTAATTTGTGTACCTTGTCTCCCTTGCTTCCTCCCGACCTGGGTGGAATGCTTATGTATTTTTCCTCTTTCAAATTCCCAAGAAGATAAGCCTAGGCCCGTACGGTGCCTCACCCAACTTCCCTTTTCCTTTCAAAAAGTCAAACAGGTTGAGAGACCATTTGAGAGAGTTGCAACTATTGAGTCTATAGACACCCTGAATATTCCCTAAGTTACTCATACAGTAGGAACTTGGTCTTCTGCATTTTGGTAATGTCTAGGGGTAGAAGAAAAATACGTCCTTGACATTACTGTCAACAGTGAAGGTCAATGACAAATAATAAATTGGAACGTGGCAATTCAGGATGAGATACCATCACTGATTAGCGTTAGGAAAAATTCCCACGAAAACATGCCTAAAGCTTTCAAACAATGTTGTGAAAGAGAGAGCTTTATTTTGTATTTCTCATAATTTACTTGGGCCACTGAAGGGGTCTTTATACATGCTGTTTAGGAGGAAAAGGAATAGAAATTGCCTAAAACATAAAAATCTACACCTAAAATTTAGGAAGAAAAATGTGTACAAGATAATTTCTAGGAAACAAAATGTCAACAAGATACCTGGTGTTGATAGACCACTAATAAAAGAGAATAATCCTTTAATTGTTGACACTTCTTGGTCTTATCAAGCATTTTGCTGTAGTTGGTTTTATATGTGTTTTTGTTGAATCAATTATATTGGGATGGAAGAAGTTTTAGAAACAGAATACTTGACTAATCTTATTTGCTTTTGCAGTAGTTGTGGACTGTTACATTGGAAGCTGAATCCCATTATTATTTTTTTGCCTTTCTCGACTACTATTTATTTTCTTGCTCTTCTCTACATTCATTGACTAGACAAGAATGACACGATATGAAAACACAAATGGTCAATCCCACATACCTTGCATTTTATCATCATATTAGGTGTGATTTCAGCTTTATATATGATAACTAAAGATTTGTTTATTCTTGCTATAGGAACTGTTCAAATCCAAAAATCAGGGGAGCAATAGTGTTTCATGGTCAAGGTCCTTATTTATATGATTACAGCATTCGTCTCAACCATACATGGGCTTTTTCAGGATTTCCAGATGTTAAAAGCATCATGGATATTAATGGTCCCTATGTCAATGACTTGGAACTGGGCCTCAATCAGATACCAATTCTGCAGTATGGCTACAGCGGCTTTCTAACTGTATGATTCAATTTATAATTGGGTTTATTTATTCTTTAAGTTGAATTATATGATTACATGCTAAACAAAGGTACCGAAGATGAAGCTATAACTATTATTGCTTTGTAAGTGTGAATTTTTCTCCAAATCAGCCTTAAAGATTTATGTAGGGTAGGGATAGTCCTTTCTGCTTAGTGTTGTTGGACGTTGCATGATGATGAGATTTATAGTGCTCTAATAGTTTCTCCATTGTTTTGCAGCTCCAACAAGTCATGGATTCATTTATCATTTTCTATGCACAACAAAAGGCGGCTAATGTAGTAAGTGATGGTACCTTGGACCCAACGTTGTCCAAATATAATGTGCCTAACTCACTCAAGATACCATGGAGTCAATTCACGCCATCAACCATAAGGCTAGCTCCATTTCCAACTCGTGAATATACTGATGATGAGTTCCAGTCCATCATCAAGGATGTCATGGGAGTCCTGTACGTATCTGATATGTTATGTTGGCATTTTGTTGATTAGTAGAATTGTTCTTGTAGATATTTCCTTCTCTATCAGAAGATTTTTTTTTCCTATTTGACGCAGTTGCTAATGCAGGTACTTATTGGGGTTTCTTTTTCCAATCTCTCGCCTGATCAGCTATTCGGTTTTTGAGAAGGTTTGATATATTTTGCATGGTTTCTATATCAATTGTATTTACCAACTAAATTCAACTTTCTTATGTATGTATACTTGTATCTTGAGTTTACCAATTAGCTTGTTGCTTCAGAATGTTCTAAACTGAGGTTGCTGTGGACTTTAATACTTCAGGAGCAGAAGATAAAGGAAGGCCTCTATATGATGGGACTGAAGGATGAGATATTCCACCTTTCTTGGTTTATTACATATGCTTTACAGGTGATTTGCTTTTAAAAGGAATTACTGTTGTTCCCATGTTTGTGCATAACTTGAGTTAAGTTTGTAGAGGCTCCATTTATACAAGCCTTAATTGATTATAATATTAGGTGACTACCATATGTTTCTTATGATATACATTTTCTGCAGTTTGCAGTTTCATCAGGAATCATCACTGTTTGCACAATGGGCACACTGTTTAAGTACAGTGATAAGTCATTGGTATTCATGTATTTCTTTCTGTTTGGACTCAGTGCAATAATGCTATCCTTCCTGATCTCTACCTTCTTCACACGAGCGAAATCAGCTGTGGCAGTTGGAACTCTTGCTTTTCTTGGAGCCTTCTTTCCCTATTATACAGTGAATGATGAAGCTGTTTCGATGTAAGCTGTTGAGATATGAGAATATCAGGCTGACTTTTGTTGTGATCGATGATCGATGCCAGAAGCTCTTTCAGAATGTATGTTGCTCATAATGCACATTTGTTTACCTGTAGGGTTCTAAAAATATTGGCATCTTTGCTTTCACCAACAGCATTTGCTTTGGGGTCAGTCAATTTTGCTGATTACGAGCGTGCACATGTTGGACTCCGTTGGAGCAACATGTGGCGGGTATGTTCTCTTTGTGCCATTCACTTTCCCACTTCAAGAATATGTTGTTTAATTCATATCTAAATTGTCTAGGTTTCTACCATGTAGGCATCTTCTGGAGTGTGCTTTTTAATCTGTCTGATTATGATGGTGCTTGACTCTTTACTGTACTTTGCAGTTGGCCTGTATCTGGATAAGGTATATTTTCAGTTATTTGTTCCTAAATCTATGAATCCGTATTGCTGAAAATCAGATTTACAGGTGCCAATGACCTGTATTAAACTTTTAAAGATATAAGAAGATATGGTCTTTGTCAATTCGTTGGAGAACTTGGGTTTCGTTTCTTAACATGCCATACCTATTGTAATGGAAGTTGTAGCAATCAATATAAGATGAGCATCCCAATAGGGCATAATGTATTTTCACATCTTCCTCTTTGTGGGGAACAATTCAACTTATTAGACACTAATTAAGGGTTTATTTTTAACGTTTACCTAATCAGGTTCTTCATAAGGAGAATGGAATGGTGTACCCATGGAACTTCATCTTCCCAAAAGGCTTTTGGAGGATGAGAGATGCAAATAAACAGTTTGCTTCTAGTCATTCCAAAGAGCAGTGCACTTCTTCTCAGTCGACAATGGAAGCAATAAGCTTAGATATGAAGCAGCAAGAGGTGGATGGCAGGTGGACATCTTGGATATGAATTTCTACGTACTTAGCTTGCATGCACACATACATAATACACACACACGCACACACACACACACACACACATATATATATATATAAATGTTGTTCTACTTGTCTGGGTGCTTGCCTAGGAACCAGTCTGATATAACCCCTGTAGAGTCTAGAGACCATATTTTCAATAAATATCGTACTTTATATTATTCTACTGATTTCTTCTAATGTTTTTATTAAAAATATTAGTGGGAGCTGTGATGTCACCTGCAGCTCAATATGTTTTTATGACTACCTACCTTTAGCATAGACAATTTTTTTTTTTCAAATGCAGGTTATAAAAACCTACTATTACAGGACGCAATGTTTAGGGTTCTGATAATATGGGCGATTACATGGAATTGTGTCTAGTTCTGAGTGTCAATGTGCATCTATCCGTTATATGTCCAAAGTTACACACAAGGACAAATTACAAGTGAAAAAATTTAAGTATTTACAATACAAGTTGTGATACGAAAACTCTTCCCTGTCATATTTTGTTCGGAAGAGGGCACTTTAAGGATGAGCCTCAAGGACCATTTTCCCGAACCGAGACCGTACCATGTATTCGTTCCGGTTTTCGGTTCCAAGTACTTGACAACATCGGTATTTGGGATTTTCCTGAAAAACCCAAAACCGAACCGGATTGGGTCCTACTTTTTAGTCCCATAAAATTTCGGTACCAATTGGTTCGGTCCCGGTCCGGTCCCGATCTCATCCCTAGGGCACTTTGTAACTGGTTTTAGCATTCATACAACACATGAACATTGTTATGTGTGGTTAGAAACTGAAATGTCCAGCCCCTCTGCCTTAACTTGAACACTCCATATATATAATTTTTTCTCATGTGTAGTGTCATGCATGCATGCTTGATGGTGCTATTTGAAATAGTATAGACTGTAAAGACTAGACAATCACCCAACATTGCCGTGTGATTGTTTTGCCATACTTCGTCGTAGATTCATACATATTCTCTTATATCCGTGTTCTTTGTGGGAGTAATCGTTTTTAGATCCATGTTCTTTGGGAAGTAATTTTTAGATCCATGTTGTTTTTGCAGATGCATCCAGATCAGGAACCTGCACAAGGTGTATAGTAGCAGCAAGGGGAAGTGTTGCGCTGTTGATTCTTTACAGCTTACATTATATGAAAACCAAATACTTGCACTTCTAGGTAGCTGAATCCACTTTACTTGACGCACATCTCATCGTACATGATATATTGCAGTTTTTATGTACAGGTGCTATAATTTCAATAGAATGAAATTGTGGAGATTTACATGTAATATAGGTCTCATAAGATATCTATGTGTATATTTTACTTTCCTTTTGTTCTGCTATATTGAAATAGATGGTAATTGGTTTTCTATTTTCATAGGACACAATGGTGCTGGGAAGAGCACAACTATTTCCATGCTCGTTGGCCTTCTTGCTCCTACTTCTGGAGATGCCTTGGTTTTTGGAAGGAGTATCTTAACGGACATGGTAAACTTGCTTTCCAGAGTTTTTTGGTTCTATATCATCATGAGTTCTAGAAACTTCTCTCTTTTTGTGCTTTTTTATATCTCTTTGTGTGAATTGCTTCTGGGGGTTTGTAAAAGGTTCTTGACAGTGATTAAACCGCGATATTTCATGGAAACCATGAACAGGCATACATGTTGTGTTGTTTTCTTCCGTTACATGTTTCTTCATGTCAATCTTAGAGAGCTTCACTTACTGAAGGAGCTTAGGCATTATAATGCAGTAATACGGGTTATGTCATAATGGAGTCAGACTGATGAAAGAGTCATTGTCTGTAGCTATGGTTATCAAAATCTATTTGTTCATTATAACCTTGTTTTTTGATTTTTCTAATAGAGGGAGGATCAAACGAGAACGCTACCTATTTAAGGGAACACGAGAACCAACAAAATCATATATGATTCATGTACAAAATCATATATAAAAGTCGTGTCCAAAGTTGCCTGCATGGCTTTTTCCGAAAGTTAATGCAAAATCATATGTCATTTCGTTGGTTCTCGTGTTCTTTTAAACAAGTACCGTTCTCGTTTGAACCCGACTCTTTTTAAAGTGTATATATATTTTCTGTGTGGATGCAAGCAGGTAGTGTTGGGATACAACATAACTTGAGTTGCCATTTTAACTTATGGTCTGCATAGTCATTTGAATAACGAGCTACCTTGTGTTCTCTCCTTTACCATTTATTTTTCCTTATAGTCTCCTAGTGCCAAGTTAGAGCATCTCCAAAATGGAGAACCAAAACTCAAAATCTCTAAAAAGAAATTGTATCTATCTCCAACAGTTTCCCCATTTTGGAGAAATCAACATTGATTATAATAATAAAATATTCCACTTACCTATTAAAAAATTATTTTTTTCTCTAAATTCTTATTTTCAAGATTTCCTATTGGTTCTCTCGCATAGTAATCATTTTTGGGGTTACCTACATATTTGGAGAAAAACCCTTTCTCTCTCCTACTTTCTCCATTTTGGAAGAAGTTTTGGGGAAGCTGTTGGAGCACATTAAAGCTAAAATCCCCATTTTTCTTCATTTTCTCCATTTTCTCCATTTTGGAGAAGCTGTTGAAGATGCTCTTATGGCCTCAATATGGTCTTTTTAATTCTTTCATACTCATTCTGTACCTAAGTCAGCTATCGGATAGTCCATGGAAGTTGCTGGTTTTGTGAATGAAAGAAGTTCAATAACTTCATCTAGTTCTTCCTATCGCATGAGCACAGCAGTTCTGCACTGAATATAACTTTACATGGACTGGCACAATTTGAAAGGAGGATTGTAAAACAAAAGAAAATAATATTTCTGCAGCCTTGTTGTATCTTATTTCTCGTTCTTTCGTACTAATGTTTATCGTTCACAAAAGTACACCAAATAAGTTGTTTTTGTGGAAAATTGGTTCAAATTGCTAGTGACAATTTTATTAATATTCTTCTTGTTACTATTATTATATATTTTATTTTTCTGCAGGATGACATAAGGAAGAATTTAGGTGTTTGTCCCCAATATGACATCCTTTTCCCGGAGTTGACGGTAAGTAAGCACCTTTTGCTGGGTCTTTGGGATTTATTTTGGCTGATTATTTTTTATCGACATCAACTAGTATCATGCACGAATGATTGATTCTGTATGGACCATTAAGTTTTCATCTCATTAAGAGATAACAATATTGCATGATTCTTATGCATATTGTTTCCTTTCTTTTGTTTCTCATTTTATCAACACCCCCTTTTTGAATGTTGAAAACTTCCCTTTTTAACATTTATTGAAGTATTGTGCCTTCTCTTTGTTTGCTTTTCCTGTTTAGCATGATTCAACATAGTTTTATGCATGCTTTCTACAACCCTCTGGATGCCTCCTTGACGTGTCAAATGTCACTCCCTTGCTGGTTTGATGAAAATGGGATAGAACCCCTAACGGTATAACATCTTGTGTCACATTGATTGGAGGGCCTTTGTAAATTGATTTACTTGATTGAGAGAACAGGGATGAGTGGAAGAGAAATTGAGAGAGGGAGGGCATTCTAAGGTTGCCGTATCAGTTTCCTTATCTAATTATACCTTGTTTAAGCATGCAAGGGTTTCTTGATGTAACTTTTTGATAGTTCTTTTATCTTATATGACATGTTTAAAGGCATATGTTTCCATTCTTGATATCCTTGCACATAATAACTTGGCTTTGAACTTTACTTATTCAGGTGAAGGAACACTTGGAAATTTTTGCTAATATAAAAGGAGTGAATGAGGAATCCTTGGGGAGCAGTGTAACGGAAATGGTTGATGAAGTTAGTTCCAGAACTATACTAAGATAGTTTATTTCCTTAAAAGTCTGCACTGTAACGTGTAGTTATTACTCATTATTATTTGGTTCTGCTTGATTTAAAATCACAATCTCAGGATTCTATCCTGAATCATATATTGTGGCACCCTGCATATGATTAATCCTCTAGTTTGCTGGAACTGATTTTGCTAGTGCTTGATAGACTCTAAATTAAGATGTAGCTAAAAGCCTGGATCGTTGTATTGACTATTTTTTTGGTTTTTTGCAAGTTGATCCCAATTTGGTGAATCTACCCAGCCTCAATGCTAATTGCTTCATAATCTTATTTGTAACTATATATGAGTGATCAGGCACCATCTCATGTCGTCAACCGGCTTTTTATAATTACTTTTTGCTTGCTTCAATAGATTTACAATTTCATCTCAACCAAACCAAAATGAAACTGGGGATAGGTTTCTCCTGGACTCTTTATAGCTCATATTTATGAAACACATCTTCATCCAATTGCAATCTTCATGTAGGAAATTTTACTATACAAGGCAGTGATTTCATTTTATCTAATATACTTAACATCATTGGAGTTCTTCTTTGTTAGATTAGGTATTTGTGATTCTTTGAGCTCATTGATAGTGGAAGATTGTAAGAGAAATATATCAAGATTGTGATAACTTTAGGCTTCATTTGTTTTGCTCACATATCTACGTTAGTTTTATTTTGTCAGTCACATTTTCCTGTGCGATGACTGGAAATAGGAGCCTTAAAATGATAATGGGAAGTGGAGGGATATAGGGAAAATAATTGAAGATGGAGAGCAGTGTGAAATATGATGCCTCCTTCCACATTCATAGATATGTTGTTCTCAAAAGGGAATATGTATGCTTGCTTAGTTTAACTATATAGATATGTTGTTCTCAAAATTTTCTTTGTTAATTAGGTGGGATTGGCAGATAAACTTAATACATTTGTCAGTGCTCTTTCTGGAGGCATGAAAAGGAAGTTGTCTCTTGGCATAGCATTGATTGGGGATAGTAAGGTAAGGTGTAGAGACAAGTGAGGTGTAGTATCCATTTGTCAATCGTATAATATTGTTCTTTTTTCTTCTTAGGTTGTTATTCTTGATGAACCAACTAGTGGAATGGATCCATACTCAATGCGGTTGACATGGCAACTTATCAAAAGAATAAAGAAAGGCAGGATAATATTGTTAACAACACACTCCATGGATGAAGCTGATGTACTTGGTGACCGGATAGCAATAATGGCTAATGGTTCGTTGAAATGCTGTGGAAGGTTTCTATCAACTTTCCTTGTTTTTTTTCTTTGCAAACATCCAGACTTGTGATTTTTTTCCTGATTAGAACATATCTTTTACTGTTTTTGTTGAACAGTAACAAGTTATGTCACTAGGCATTTATGCATAAACAAGAATAAAGAACCATCCATTTCCTAACAACTTGATTTCTTAGTATGGTTCTCAGAGTTCTTTTTTCTGTTTCCAAATTTAAACCTATGCTTCATTATCAATGTGAAACTTTCGATGTAGATATATTGTCTTAATTTTTGTTTTCAGCTAATGAAATAGTGTTCTATTTTATTGTTTTTTACTTCACATTGATGGATTAATTTTTCATACTTTGAGAAAAAAAGAACTGTGAGAAAGAAGATATATATAAGCAGGAGATGTAATAGCACTGTATTGCTCGTTTTAAACTGAAATTATCATTATTACATATTAAATGTTCCTTTTTTGAGCAGTTCCCTCTTCTTGAAGCACCAGTATGGGGTTGGTTATACTCTTACTTTGGCGAAGGTATGTTATCTTTGCTCCTCAACTTGCTTTGGTCTCCTAATTGTGGTTTAATTTAAATATATTATCCTTTCACTTTTATTTACACCCAGTTTGTGTATCTTATTTTCCAGACTTCACCTGGGGCATCTGCAGCTGCTGATATTGTCTACAAACATATTCCATCAGCAACATGCGTGAGCGAAGTATTTCTCCGACTTTACTTGCTTAAATGTTACAGTATGAAATGTTATGGTTGCTTAAGTGATGTTACTTGTCATTCATCAATGTTTTCTCAATTCATTGAAAAGCATTTTCATCAATATCGTCCGTGTCTACAATGTACTCCTTTAGTCTGCATTCAGCAGATATGTAAGCCTTCATGTTGTTGATGTTGGTTTAGATTCAGTTGGTTTACCATTTCGATCTGTTGATACAGGTTGGAACTGAGATTTCCTTCAAGCTTCCTCTAGTATCCTCTGCTTCCTTTGAGTACATGTTTAGGGAAATTGAAAGCTGCATGCGAAAGTCGGATCCTCGCTTAATAAGCTTGGAGCATGAGGATTCCAAAGATTTTGGTATAGAGAGTTATGGCATATCTGTGACGACCTTAGAGGAGGTATTTTTGAGAGTTGCAGGATGTGACATCAATGATGAGGAGCTCCTGGAGGCAAAAACTAGTGTTGCTGTGCTTGATTCTACTCCATCTCAAACCTGTGATGGTTATGTAGAGGATAAAAGATCAAGTTCCAAGTTTTTTGGAAATTATATTGTTGTGGTTGGGCTGATTCTTTCCACAGTTGGTAGAGCCTGTACTCTTTCCCTTGCTGCGGCCTTGAGTCTTATAAATTTCGTATGTGTGCAATGTTTTCCTTCTGTCATTACGAGATCAACATTCTGGAAACATTCTAAGGCATTGCTTATAAAGAGGGGGATATCTGCTCGGAGAGACAGGAAGACAATTGTTTTTCAGTTGTTAATTCCTGCTATCTTCTTGTTTATTGGTCTTCTCCTTCTAGAACTAAAGCCACATCCTGATCAACCGTCCATAACCTTCACAACTTCCAACTTCAATCCACTACTTAGTGGTGAAGGGGGTGGCGGTCCAATTCCTTTTGATCTATCTTTGCCTGTCGCGCAAGAGGTATCCTTCCTTTTCGTGTCCTTGTTTCTCTTGTTCAGGCTTACCTTTTGTTGTTTGTGTAATGCTTTCTTCTTGTGTGCTTTTATTGAACAGCTTTCACATTATATAGAAGGTGGTTGGATTCAAAGGTTTAAAGAGAGCACATATAGGTTTCCTGATCCTAGCAAGGCATTACAAGATGCTGTTGAGGCAGCAGGACCAACTTTGGGGCCAATCCTTCTTTCCATGAGTGAGTACCTGATGTCCAGCTTCAATCAATCCTATGAGTCGAGGTGCGTATGTTGTAGTTTTTTTTGTTGCTTTTATTGCATTTGGTGATGTCATGCTTCCATTGAGTTTGAATTTGGTTCGTCACAAATTTGGTGTTCTTTTCGTCAAGAGATATAATTGGCATGTGTCCGTAATTGGGTAATTAAAGAGTTAAGAGTTCCACATTCTTTATGTTGGTTACACCATATATACCTTTGCAATTCAATATGGTTGTAGATTTGCTTTTTTTTTTTTAATTAAGTTTGGTGCAAAGGTCCTAACAGCTTGTCTGGTTGCAGTTGAGTGGGCATATAATGCTTCAATTTGCTTAAAGGCTATGATAGATCAAAGGGTGTTCCACCAACTGTGGATGGGATCTGTGCCTTTTCAATATATGCTCATACTAAGCATCTGTAAACAGTCTTAAAACTGCTCCCATTCAGCTTGTTGAATGCGAAGATAGGTAGATAGGCTTATTAGGCTAATAACTAATAGGAGATTAAAAATACCGTCAATAATACTCCAGTCATCTAAGATCATTTCTTGGTAACTATTTGAATTCTGAGCTAAGTGTTGCTGTTGATTTTCTTGGGATGGATTATTAATGCTTCAGTTGAGTATTCCTTGACATATTGCACATTTTGTGAGTTTATACAGGAATTTTAGGTATGGAAAACAGATGGAAAAGTTGGTGATAGGTTAGGCTGTGTCTTGGATCCATTATTCTAGTTCTTTTGTATAAGCCCCTATGGCCCAGTGGTTACAACCTCTCTTTTTCACGAGAAAATCAGTTGACCCTCTGAAATACTGTATTTGCTCTATGTAAGAGTAGCTTTGCTAGGGAAAATGTTTGCCCTCAAAACTTCATCGTATATGGCATATAGTTACTCGAACAAAATACTATTTTCATCTAAGAGAACATGTGCCACGCTGTTCCTGAGAACCATAATAAACCTGCAGATATGTAATCATAACTCCATGTTCCACAAATCTCTGTGCTCTTTCATGTTGAAAGTTGTGTCTGCCTTTTAAAATTTAATTTTCTCATTTTCTGCTTCAATTGTTACCTATTGTGTTCCTCTGATAGAACTTCATATTATTGATGAGCCTTTTCTTTATTACCTTTCTTCTTGATGACTAGTGATGGTTACGTGAAATGGTATTGAGTGCTCACACTCGTTTTGTAGATTGAATACTTCCTTGGATTGTTTCCTGTAGTTTGTTGGCGTGCTTGGCAATCTACTGATTTTCTAATGACATGACTTGTCATATATTTTGGCATGCAACCAGGGGTCATGTCTGAGGAAGAATCTTGTAGGTTAATAGTATCATAAGGCCTCAACAGCATGAGCTTTTGGAAGAATTGTTGATTTAACATTCTTTATGTTAATGTTTCTATATGCAGAGAGGAAACCTTTAATTGAAGTATTTTCTATGGTTCACAAATATGGCTTCATTCTTTAACATAACAAATGGACCTGTATGTGGTTTCCCACAACTTGTCTACGAACAGCTCTAATGTAGGAAGAACCATTTATAGACTTGTTAAGGGGTGTAGCCACATCCCACAGGCTGCTGGTTGGATCCTTTAGCTTCCTTTCTTGGACGGTTTAGGGTGCTCCCAAACCCCATGGACCGTGCCTGAGAGCCATGCAGAGAATTCCTTCCTTTCAGTATCGCAACCTTTGGTTCCTTATCCTTATTCATCACATCAGGCACTTCTAAGGGTTTCAGCCATCATCTGCCTGTGCTACCCAAACCACTCCTAGCACTCCTGCTCACAGCCCTAATCCATGTTCATCTTGTCACTTGCATCCATAGACAACTTCCCAGCTTTGTTTCTATAGCCACTCGTCAACTGTGACTTGGATTGAAACGAAATTAACAGCAATAAATTCCAAATAGAACACAAAGCGTTCCATGAACTGGAAACCCAAGCAAGATCAAAAACGCCCCAAAAAGAGAGAAGTCAATAAGTCAACAAAATACAGCCTCATTCACACAGAAATTGCTGTAACATGCAAGATTGGAAAGTCCTTTGGTGCTGTGGTCTTTGTGTATTTTCTCAGGCTCCATCTTTGAATGAACTTCACTAAGGTTATAGGCTTTTGCAATGCTCTTGAGAGACCTCTCTTTAGAAAGTAACTTCTACAAGATGTCAGATCACAATTAGCTTACAAAATTTAGCAGTAGTATAATGTACTTCCTATAATTCTTTCGACAAAAAGTTTTGCTCTCGCAAACATGTGCACTTACTGTAGGATCTTTTCTTGTGTCCATGCAAAAAGTTGAATGCACTTGCTCTCTGATGAATTCATTGTGTGGTAGCCTTTGCTATATGGTACCTACTTAAGTTCCTGTATTTGGGAGCATGTTAGTACTAAAATGACATCACTTATCAGCTTTATGCTCATCTTGATGCAGATATGGGGCCATTATAATGGACCCTCAGAATGATGATGGCAGTATAGGGTACACGGTTCTACACAACAGCACTTGTCAGCATGCAGCTCCAACCTTTATCAATTTAATGAATGCGGCAATTCTTAGGCTTGCCACACTCGATGCAAATATGACCATACAAACACGTAATCATCCACTGCCAATGACAGAAAGCCAGCGCCTGCAACGTCAAGTATACCATTCTTTTATCTATGGTTAAATCCTCCCAATAGATGATGAGATCTCTTACTTGTCCATATATATTATTTCTCTTGAATCTAGGTATATAAAAGAACATTCTTTATTAATATTTGCATGACCATGCTGTTTTTTTCAGGCAACAAAGACTTACTATGCATATGGTATATATTATATTCTTTCCCTAATTCCTTTTTGTAGAGCCATCCTCTTCTGGTGTAGCAAATTTTCTTAATTTAGAGATGAGATCTGTAGTCCTGATAAGCTCTGTATATTGCATAGTTCTCCTGGTGATTGTTTATTTTGGATGCATATGTAGTTTACTTTAATTCTAGGTAATGATTTTTTAGTTTTGATCAAGATAACATGCAATCAAAATAGGACATTAAGATATCTACATTGTACTTTCTTAATTATGGATGTATTATACGCCCATCTATTTTCCTTTTGATTGATTTTGTGCATTTCAAGTTCCAAGTATCTTATCTCTTGATGTTATTTATAAATACCACCGCCTTCATTCCTATATGTATTCAGAATCTTAATCTTATGATGAATTGTAGGACCTGGATGCATTCTCTGCAGCTATTGTTGTGAGTATCGCCTTCTCCTTCATTCCTGCTTCATTCGCTGTTGCTATTGTGAAGGTATGTCACCCTCCAATCGTATTTTTTTGTCTTTTTATTTGTATTTCTTGAAAAGATGATTTATCTTAAACTGTTGCTCTAGTATATGTTGTGCCCTTTCGAAGATGTTCTAAGAAGATGTAAAAGGGTTTGCTTGAAAACAGAAATGCACACTCTAAGATGCTTTGTAGCTCCAACACTCATTTTGAAGGTTCAAACTTGTGAAACCGCACTGCATGCGAAATTGATTATACAAACTTGACAAACTAGGGAAATATAAGATGGTTCATGTTGGTGGGTCATGGACTCGCTTTGGATTGCCTTTATCATTTGCTACTTCCCGAACTGCCTTCTGTCATGTGAGGAAGACATGAAATGGCTCATCAAGAAGTTGATACAAACTGTATCAATCAAATATGTAATTGCTATTGGAATCAAATGAATCAGTTGATCATAAAGAAAACGATTGATTACAGAACCTTCCCAGCTTTCGAGAGGCCTAGTTCTCCTCCACAGGCCTAAATCCCAAAACAAACACAGAAACTAATCGATGCCTTTCCTCCTCTCAACCCCTTTATTTATACTACTTAGGTAAGTAAATGACTCTCCTATCCACCTACCAACTTTGACTAATTGACCTCTGGAACTACAGAGGGTATAAAAGTACCTGCCCCTCAACTCTCACCTTGTCCTTAATGTGGGAAAAAATAGAAATTCTGATTCAAATGCTTCCCATTAACGAACTTTTATCAATACTAGAAAGGTAGAGATGCACTGGCTAATGTTCAGTTCATACAGTCTGCCTTCGATTAATGGATTTAAAGATGAAGGATCCCTAAGCCCTCTAGGAAAAAGTAATTACGACGCTTTGCTGCTCTAGTTTGGGTAATTGGTTTCTACTCTGATTATTGGCTATGTATACACAAAGAAGTGTAAAACTCTCCTTTTTGATGCCTAGTTTTATGTTGGCCTTCTCCAATATTCCCCTCTTAGGTGTTTGTCTGGGAGTTTTTCTTATAGAGGTGCTTTTGTTTTCTTCAAGTTTTTTTATCAATAATTATTTTCTATTTGCTAAGCCCACCTTTTAATAACATCAATGTTCTAGTGTGAAATGGCAAATATGAAACATCCACCAGGTAACCAAGTATTAAAAAATAACTGAACGCTAAAACTTGAGACCCAAACCAAACATGCTTCAAAACAGTTATTAGTTGAGAACATACCAAGTGAATCTTATGCGCGACGACAAAGGTGGCCCTGGCAGCAACCTGCCGAAGAAGCAAAAGTTAAAGCAAAACTGAGCCACAGCTGCCAGAAAGTGAACAATCAGAAAATCACACTGGAAAATTTGGCTGCTTTTGTACTCCAAACCAGATATGGTGCCAGAAAATCAAACAACCATAGAATTGACCACAAAAAGTCCTTACGGTGTTTTAGAACAGAAAACATGAACCAAGCAACTGCTGTCTCAAACTCAAACCCAAGACAAGTACGAGCCTAGACTCGGTGCTCTATGCACAATATAAAATGTTGCACCTGTTTAAAATAAGTGGCAACATCAACTTAAGGGACAAAACAAAGACAAGACCAGTGGCTTTGCAATCAGGAACAGGTGAACCCAAGGGCCAAGTCAAATGAAGCATCTGCTGAGTGCTGTAGTTTTGGGAGAGAAGAAAAAGTGTGGCCACTTAGAGAGATGCTCTTTTGCAAGAATGATAGAGATACGGGCAGCAGTAGCAGTAGGCCGGTAGAGGCAGCCAAACTCTAGGCTATACCCCAATGATTGACCCTGCTGTGGTACCGTGTAGAAAAGGTTTCCTGTAATATATAATATTGCTAGAAAGCTGCAGATTGTCAGAACTATGACAATGGTCTATGGTCAGTGTAAGAGTAACCCTAATAACGTAATTGCACATAATGATCTATAAAACAACACAATTCACTTTAGTATCTCGCTATCTGCATACATCCTACCCCTACGACCTACCTCTGAATGGGATATACCAGGCATGTTTAGTTTGGCTTATTCAAACAACTTGTTTTGAAATCTTGTTCAAGTGGTGGCATTTGCTGCAATGTATAGGCGTTTATGGGTCAAGTTTTATGACTTACTGGCCGTATTTGGTAAAGTGATTTGTGTTACTTGTAAACCGATAGTTTGCGAGATTTTGTTATCGGGTATAAGCCAATACATGTTTTATGCAGGAGCGTGAAGTAAAAGCAAAGCATCAACAACTAATTAGTGGGGTATGCTTCTCTTCTTAAATCTCCTTTATTGTTGATAGAACATTTGTATCAGCATTCTTTAACTGGGTTATCATTGCTAATACTCAGGTATCCATATTGTCGTATTGGGTATCAACATATATTTGGGACTTCATAAGCTTCTTAGTTCCTTCCTCTTTTGCAATGCTTCTCTTTTATATCTTCGGTGAGTCTCCAAACTCCCATTTTATTTACATTTTTCGAGGCATGTTGTAAGTATTTATATCAATAGCATCTCTATATAGAATTACAATTCCAATGGCCACATCTTCGACCACAATCTATCTAAAGATGAACTTGAAACTTCACTGAATTTTTTGATTCATATATTTTTCTTTATGCTGCCCTTGAATAAGTTTATATTTATTGCACTACCCTCTTGCAAGATGAATGTAGCAAGCCATGACATTCTCTTTTACGATGTCTGTGGTACGAACCAGAAAATAAATAGAAGTAGGGTTTCTGTAATTCGAGAAACAGGGATCTCCAATTGGTTTCAGGGGGGTGCTTGGTTCGTTTCAGGGAATGGGAATGAAAATGGGAATGCAATGGGAATAGGAATGAGCATTGTATTGATGCTGCTTGGTTAACCGAATATAATCAATGAAAAAATGTTTCATATTAAAAAAATATTTTTCTCCAACTTGAAAATACAAAAGATGTTACATTTAACATCAAGAGATGGAACGACATATGAAAAAAATGAACTAAGTAGAAATAAAATTTCCATTCCCCCCAATTTGGTCAGGAATGGAACAGGATTGATTCCATTATATAAATATCAGACCAAGCAACAGTTTTCATTATCATTCCCATTCCTTACCCTGCAATACCCCCAACCAAGCGCCCCCTAAAATCATGTATTTCTTATTCCTGACGCAAAACCCAAAACCCTATAAATAGCTGACCCACTAAACAAACCAATCCTAACTCAAAAAGTTAAATAAAAGATTACCACTAAGCTGACTCAAATAAAGATAACCACTAACAATTTAAATAAAAGATAAAAGGATAAGCATCCATATTTAATTATCTCCTTGCTGCTGTTGACGTCGATATACTTGGCGAAGTCGGGGGCGAGTTGTATCATTACTCCCCTCCCAAACAAACACCTTGTCCTCAAGGTGGAAGTTCAGAATTGTTGGCGAATAATATCAAATGGTTCCCATGTTGCTTCATATTCCGGTAAATTCTTCCAAAGAATTAAGACCTCACGATCAGTAGCTATACCCGAAGCTCCTGTTCGGACTCCCTCCACCGTTTCTGGTTTCAAAATCACTTCCGTTTCTGATATATCAAAATTGTTGTTGTCTTTGTAGGACTGGAACAGTTTATTGGAAGTGGTTCTCTACTTCCTACCATCCTCATTCTATTGGGATATGGTTTTGCAATTGCATCTTCGACATATTGCCTAACGTTTTTCTTTTCAGAACACAGTATGGCACAGGTAGGGTTAGCATGACTTTGTGAAATAATAGCGTAACACATTTTTGTTGATGCTGATTGCTTTATCATATTCGCAGAACGTGGTACTCTTAGTCCACTTCTTCACGGGGATTGTTCTTATGGTAATATCATTCATTATGGGATTCATACCGGCAACTCAAGACATGAATTCTTTTCTCAAGGTTTGAACATGTAGTAATTTTTCGGTGTAGATCATAAAAGGTGCCATTTTTAGCTAAGATGATTCAGCTTAAGACTCAAAGCACTTGCATTGCGTTACATTTCTGTTTGGGTGAACTGAGTTTTAGTGCTTCTGTGGCTTTTCAGCATTCTGCCTAAATTTTCTAACCTTGAGCTTATGGCTTAAACCTTGGGCTAAATTGTGAACAACGCTACATCATTTGATTTGATCTTCCAAAGGAAAAAGTGAACATAAATTATTTATTTTCTTGTTATTTAGTTGATTCAACCTTCCATCCTAGGACCCCAAAATTGATATATGACAATTGGTAACGTATGACCTGGAGCTACAACTAAAATGACTATTCTCTTACTAAATGTGGCTGCATATGTCTGTTAGTGAACTTTGGTTTTCTGACATCTTAACATATTGGAGCAGAACTTCTTCAGATTATCTCCAGGATTTTGCTTCGCTGATGGACTAGCATCGCTAGCTTTGTTGCGTCAAGGAATGAAAGTTGGATCTAGTAATGGATATTTTGGTTGGAATGTCTCTGGTGGATCAATTTGTTATCTGGCTGTGGAGGTGCGTCTCTGATTACTTGACAGATGCTCTTTATTTCCTGTATTAATAGAATCTCTGAACCGTATACTTCAATTGCTCTAATGTAATATCATGTATCTAAGGGGCTGTTTGGTAGTTGCTGAATGGTTTGGTGCTGGATGATTAAGTGGTCAGAATGATTAAGAGGCTCTTATGATATGGCATAAAATGAAATATGGTGGTTAAGCAATTGTCGAGGATAAAATCAGGGCTCTTAATGGTTAAGAGACATCCAGGATGCAAAATCATTCAGAGGGTTTTTGAACCATTAAGAGGCAGTTCAATTTTTTGCCAAACAAGATTTGCCTCTTAACGGTTCGGAGGCTACCTCTTAATGGAACTGTTAAGAGATAAACAAGCAGCCCCTAATAGAATCTTACACTGTATGTGCTATGTAATGTCACTGTCCATAGTAGCCTCGAACAGACACTAACATATGTTTTGCATTCATTGTTGTAAAATGGCTACCTAGCCTTCATGTGTAGTTGTGTACTAAGGTGTTGCTATGATTCGTGCTGTTAAACCTTCTATTTTTGGCAGCACTATCTACTAGCTGGGTTTCATGGCCCTAGGTTTTTAATACCGGATTCACCAAGGAACACTCTAGAATAATAGATCTATATTTTACTAACTCAATCTTGTATCATGTAAAATGTTTAAGATGCTCGTTGGAGCTACTGAGGTAGGACGGGTGTTGGAGAACTTAGAATGTTCTTGGGTCTAGATTATTCCATGGAGGGGATGGAGCTTCCTATATAAAAAGGGGAGTCCTCATTTTGTGACCATCCAAGGAAAGCGGGATCAACTATTGGGAGAAACTAATAAACACAAAAGAGTTCTTTTTGATATGGCAGTTTTTGATATGTAATAACCATACGATGTGATAAAATAGTTTTTTTTTTCCAATCATAAGGTAGTTCATTAAGTTTTTGGATGGTATGTGCAAGTTCAGAGTAGATCCTCTCTTGGTTGACATTTCCAATTAATAACCGATCGAACATGCATTTTGAAATTTCGAGTACTTTAAATTTCAGTAGACATCAGGTTGAGTACTTGAGTATACAGTAGTATGATGCCTTCTCATTTTGTCATCTATTCACGGTGTCGTCTCTTCATCCATCTATTCCTATTTTACTTGTTTCCCTTCCTTTTATAGTCGACTTATTTCATTCGAAAGCTGAAATCTGTATTAAATATATACTCGAAACTTGGATAAATCATATTTACCTATGAATTTTAGTGGCTATTTTTTAAATGATACCTTCTCATTTTGTAATCTATGCGAAGCAAGAACAGTGTTGTCTCTTCATCCATCTATTTCTATCTCACTTGTTTCCTTCCTTTTATAGTTGACTTATTATATTCGAAAGCTGAAATCTGTATTAAATATATACTCGAGACTTGGAATATATTTACCTATGAATTTAAGGGGCTATTTTTTGAACTCAGTGTCATTCATTAATAAAACTATGATATTCATGCGGCATAAGTTTAAATTGACTTGAACAAATTCTCTTTTATCTGTTACAGGGCGTCATTTATTTCCTTATAACAATTGGGCTTGAATTTTTCCATCCACACCAATTAACTTCATTTAGCATTTTGGAGTTTGTAAGAAGTTTCAGAAGAACCAGTCCCACTATTTCCGATGCATATTCTGAACCCCTTCTGAGATCTTCCTCAGACAGTGCTATTGATCTTGATGAAGATATAGATGTGAAAACCGAACGAAATAGGGTCCTTTCAGGTTCCATCGATAGAGCTATCATCTACTTGCGCAATCTGCGGAAGGTAATATTGCTACTTAATTTTATCTTCACTAATGAGATCATTTCCTATCCCTTAATATTGCAGCATCATTTTATCTATACAAATGAGACCATTTCCTTTTGCATAAATGATACACCATGCACTCCGTTTTGTTAATGTACGTTGTCTATTAGGTATTTCATGGAGGAAGAAACCACGGTAAGAAAGTTGCGGTTCATTCATTGACGTTCTCAGTTCAAGAAGGAGAATGTTTTGGTTTTTTGGGGACAAATGGAGCAGGGAAGACCACTACTTTGTCTATGCTATCAGGTGCAACATATTGAAATGATGCCACATCTTTCAGTTTCTGTCAGAACTTTTAAATAAAATAAAATATTAGCTTGAAACAACATATACCATCATAATAGAATTTTCTGATGGCTTATTTTTCATTTTGCTTTGGTTAACGTTTTAGTATGCTCCAATTATTAGTTTTTGTTGATATGCTTTTTAACCAAAAGGTTTGATATTTCTTTAAGTTTAGAAAGTCAAATTTGTGAAAATACATCTACTAGCAGAGCTGAGCATAAGTGATATTTTAAGTCAATTGCTCCAGAAATTGTGATCTTTCTCAATGCTATTAGATGTGCAATTTACATGTTTGTGGATGGCTTGAGGGAGATGAAGTTCACAAATGTGATCTCTCTCCTTTTCTGTTTCCTTTAATCCTCTTAAGTTTCCAGAAATGCTATGCAAATTAGTAATTGTTGGTCTGAACTTATCTAGAGACTAATTCTTGTGGACTTCCTCTGTACATCCTTTTTTTAACAAATTTTGGCACCTTTGGTATAAATCCACTCATGTTTTATCATCTAAGTAAATCATTACTTGAGCTGTAATGCCTTCAGTATTCATTACAAGATCATAATAACATTGATTGACGTCATCAAGTTTCTCTATTTTGTATTTGTTGTGGGGTATTTTAGATATTTCAGATAAATGTTGAACTTATTCTAGGATGGATGAAGTAAGTTTTTCTTCACTTTAAAAGTGATGACCAGTTTAATGTTGTTATAAAATCATTTGCAGGAGAAGTATATCCTAGTGACGGAACTGCATTCATTTTTGGTCAAGATATGCGACTAAACCCCAAAGCTGCTCGCCGGCATGTACGTCAATTTCATTGTCTTTTCCTGTTTCATAGGTTTTTGCTAAATGATAACAGTACATCTCTACAGTTCGTTATCTAACACTTACTTGATGAATTATGTTTCAGATTGGATACTGTCCGCAATTTGATGCTCTGCTAGAATTTCTTACTGTCCAAGAACATCTTGAGCTCTATGCAAGAATAAAAGGCGTTCCAGAATACATGCTGGAAAATGTATGTCTTATATGATTGCTTTATCTTTTTGTGCTTGATTCTCATGAGAAAGGGAGACACTGCATATCTCTTTGTTAAGGGGTCTTTAAATAAATAATAATTTTAGAGGTGAAGTCGTTGATATCATATCCTTGGAATGTTCATTGATTAGAAACTACTAGGTGTCCATGCTGCTATGGGGGAATGTTCTATTTTCACTAACCTTATAATTGTATGCATTTCAAGATTGGATGCATTTAATGGTGCCGAAAATAACCAAAAGCGAATAACTCCTTTGAACTAAATGAAGTAAGTACAGAATGAACAAATTTCCAGCAATAGATGTAGAACTATTAGCCCCACAACACAAGACCACATATTCCCACCCAAATATCTAGGGTTTTAACTAAGTGGTTACAGATGAGGAAATCAAGAGGGTAGATTTTAGTGAATAGAAATCAACCGGTTTGAAGAGGACAGAAACTTATGAATATGTGAATATCCTCAAATAATCTTTCTGTTATTGAACGGTGACACAAGAGGGTAGATTTTATTGAGGTGAGAGCATGGAGAGTGCGTTCTTGATTGAAGGAGATTTGACATTTGAGGCGCTGGAATCAATTAACGGGGATACGTTGTTGAGAACACAAATCTGAAAAGCAAAAGGTGGAATCAGAAGTTAGAACACAAAAGTTGAATCACTTGTACATCATGCTTTAGATGTTATAATTAAAGAGACTTTGGAAATTTTAATCTTTAAAAGAGAGTACCTTGTGCATCAAATCTTGTCTTTAGGAGGTTTTGTTTAAATGCTGTTTTTAATGTAGTTAGTGTATGTGTGTGTGTCTATATATATATATATAGAGGAAAGTTCAAATGTGAACCAC
>LUCG01159786.1:0-23429 GCA_001633085.1 Carthamus tinctorius
TGCAGTTTTAAGGAAGTCTCCAATCTTCTTCAGCAGGCTGCACACAGCAGGTATACATACATATACACACAGATATACACATACATATATGTATATACATACCGTATACACATACATATAGGGAGGTTCAAGGGAAAACCTAAAAAAGAATTGAAAACCGAGGAACACTTTCTTAGCCCTTCATCTCGACCATGTGCACTTGTGAATAGAAGTAAATTAAGTCGTTTTTTGTTTTTTATGCACATGTGCATATTCTACATCAGTTATATGCATAAGTGCGTAAGGTTTAGATTAAGGGCTACGAGGGTGCTCTTTAGTTTTCTGTTCTTTTGAGATTTTTCCTTGAACCAGACCCTATATATATTGTGTCAACTTCTTTTTCCTTAGTTTTGAAGTATGTAATATTTATACACGATACAACATATGATTTTTTCATCATTCAGGTCCGTTGGTAAGACAGATATGAATGCGCAATCGTCGAGAAGTCACTTCGTATTCACGTTAAGGATTTACGGAGTTAATGAGGTAACATCTTACTTCCTTTGCCCCAAAACAAGTATTTGCATTTCTATTTTATTTTATCCAAAAAACAAGTGTCCTTTTTAAATATTAAGTGCGTACTTACCAATCTACCCTTAATCTTGACATAGAAAAACTCATTATTCCCATCTGTTTCTAAGGGTAAAATTGTCATTAAGTTATTTGAAAATGTAGTAATTACATATTCCTGAAGTCGTCTTTTTCATTGTTGGGATTTATTTTGGGTTGGAGGAATTGAAAGAAAAGCTGTTTTTATAGGGCACGGAACAACAAGCTCAAGGCGTTTTGAATCTAATCGATTTAGCGGGAAGTGAACGACTTTCGAGAAGTGGAGCGACGGGAGAACGATTAAAGGAGACTCAGGTCCAAACTCGAAACTTTTTATTGATGGCTTGTTCATGAAAACGTCACATATAATGTTTATTTATGTGTTTTATTTATTTATTTACGTATTCAGGCAATCAACAAGAGTTTATCTTCATTGAGTGATGTTATTTTCTCTTTGGCAAAGAAGGAAGATCATGTTCCATTTAGGAACTCAAAGCTTACATATCTTCTTCAGGTATATCCATTCTAAATATTCATCATGTTTTCTTCTTATTTTTATTTAAAATATATTTCTTCTTTGATCATATTTTATTCGGGATATTTAGGTATATAACTTTAAATAAGATTAAAATTAAATCCATGACCTTTTTCATGGATATTAAATCCATTTTTCTTTTAATAGGTCAGGTCATATATTTAATTAAAAATCTCATTTAAGATTATATAATTAAATATAAGATTTTTGATAACCTTCTTTGCCCTTTGAAAAGGGCTAGTTTGTTAAATGCAAGTCATTTAGAAAATGGTTCATTGGTTAAATGAGTTTTTATTTAGAAGCATGATGTTATATAACTTTTCGTTTAACTCAATAACCTTTATCTGACTAGCCTTTTGCTGTTAAACGATATGTGTTTGTAAAAACTTGTAAATAAGTTCGTTTATATGTAAGTTCAATGAGCTAAATAAGTTTTTTTAAGGTTATATATCTAAACGTCTCGGGTCAAGTCATTTATGTATATGATCTTAAATCAGTTTTTAATTAAATTCACAACCTTCCGACCTATTAAAAGAAAAATGGATTTATATTTATTAGAATGCATGGATTTAATTAAAATCTCATGTAAGGTTATATACCTAAATACTTCGGGTCCCTTTAGATAAATTACCTTAAAAAGTGTTTTCAATTGTGAGCAAGCTCTTAAAAAAATTCTCCTTTTTTTTGCACGTGTGCATGTTACAAATTACTTGTAAGCTCCTCAGAACTTAACCCTCTATATATCTATATTTTAACTTAATGACCTTTTTCTAATCTCTAGTTTAAAAGAGTCTGCTTTAGTAAAATCATTTAGCAAAACAACCTTTTAGAGAAAAGGCCATTGTGCTAAAATAATTTTTTCCCCCATTTGTTATCAGACAAATTCTAACTTATTTATTTCGTTTGTAGCCTTGTTTGGGTGGAGACTCGAAGACCCTGATGTTTGTGAACGTTTCACCTGATCCATCGTCCGTGGGCGAGTCGCTATGCTCGTTACGGTTTGCCGCACGGGTGAATTCTTGCGAGATCGGGATCCCACGACGTCAAACCGTCCGACCGTTAGAGAAAGATTCTCGGTTGAGTTACGGATAAACATTTGATACATGTTTTGCCAAAAAAGGGTCATATGCCTAATGACATTACTAAGTATTTGTTTGTTTGGATTTGAGAGTGGATAGGATGTGTGTTCTTTAACAAGGAAATGAAATTTAGCTTGTGGAAATTTGGATTGTGTATTTGCTGTGACTGAATATGGTTAATGGTGATATCTGATTTTACCTTTTTAATAGTTTTATGCATATGATGTAACAATTAAATAAAAAAGAATTTTTGGCTAAATTTATAAGATCTTTAACAGTTATTCAAAAGGTTTTCAAAATGGAGAATAAAGTCCAAATTCTCTACAAATAAAATGGGTATCTAATAAAATATTATGTATCTAATAAAATATTATTTTCTTATTCTAAATATTTCATTTCAAAACTTCTTATTAGTGAAGCATAATAAACATCAATTTTTCTCATGGTAATCATTTTTAGAGAGTTTATCAAAGTTGGAGATTTTTACACTCTCCCGTAATTTCTCACTTTTGAAGAAGGTTTTGGAGGATTGTTGGAGTAAAAAATCATCCAAAATCTCAATTTTCTCCATTAGGGAGATTGGGAGAAAGACTATGTTTGGCAAACTAGCTGATAAGTTAGCTTTATGACTGATAAAGTAGCTGTTGAATAAGTTGTGGTTGACAAAAACTAGCTAATAAGGTAGCTTATGACTGTAAAATGATAAAAAAAGACATGTTTAAAAATTGACAGTGTAACAAGTAGCAAGGGTATATTTGGAATAAAAAAATAATAAGTCCCATAAATCACTAGAACGCCAGTAAGAGTAGCTTTTCAAAAAGCTAGCTTTTAAGCTATCTTATAAACTAGCTTACGGTTTATCCAAACATGAATCTGACTTATAAGCTACCTTATTTTTACCAAACATGTCAAAATTGTAACATCCTGCCTACCTCGACAACAATATTGTCCGCTTTGCCCCTGTATTTAACCAACGTGTATCGCACGAATTTGTTTCTGGCGACCTGGTGAGAAACTTCCCAGGGGGTCACCCATTTTTGGACTACTCCCAACCAAACACGCTTAACCTCAGAGTTACCAGAACCTGACGGGTTTGTGGCCGCAAAACGCATTGTTGTTAGGAAGGCCAAGATATTAGTTATAACACCCAAAATCACTCCTAGGGTGAAGTAGGGGCATTAAAGTGAGATTAAGTGTGCTTGAGTGGGAGTAGTCCCAGGATGGGTGACCCCCTGGGAAGTTTCTCACCAGGTCGCCAGAAATAAATTCGTACGCTACACGTTGGTTAAATGTAGGGGCAAAACGGACAATATTATTATCGAGGTTGGCGGGATCTTACAAAAATGTTAGAGATGTTTGTACTAAAATAAAGTAAGATTCCACGTAAAAAGTTATATAAAATGTAAAGAACTTCATAAAGATTTTTTCATTTTTGTGCACATTATATTTTTTTAATTATCAAATTTCATAAAACAAGTAAACAACATTATAGTTTTTATATATAATGATTTTGAAACTAATTTTAGTAACTATTTTAGATTACATTAAGTACAACTTGAAGCACTTGCTATAATAATCCAAGAACGAATTAAATGGCAAAATTGATGTAACCTATGGAAAACTTCAAAATACTTTTTTCTTTAATTTTCTATCTTTATTAAAACATATAAAACAAAACCTATCCATAAAAATCGAGTTGTAGAGAAAACCGTGTGCTCAAAACTACGTTCTACCAACAAGTTGTTAAACTCAATAAATCAATCTGATTTGAATATATTTGTTGATATTAATGATAAAAATAATTAAATAATCAATTAAGAGAATTTAAAAATTAGCCATTTATGATGTCTCCTATAGGGATTAAATAAATAATTTATGCAGTAAAAAATTATTATTTATATATAACTAAATTACTTAAAATATCTTGACTAGAAGTTAGAAGAACTTAGAAGATTACATCAAATAGATATTATCAAAGTATCTCATGAAATGGATTGGTGCAAAATTCACAGATTCCATTTCCATGTGATAATTTTATTCATTTAAAGAAAATGGGTCCCAATTTATGTTTATCCAAATTCCTTTTAACACTTATTTTAAGAACTTAATTTCATAACATTATCAGTGAATCTTTAAAGAAAGAAAGAGAAAATGGAAGCCCAAAAAGAAACCCACCCAAAACCAGTTTTCAAGGTTTCTTCAATTGAATCATGGGATTCTTATATTGGAGAATCAAAGTCTCATGGAACCCCTGTAAGTATCTTCTTCCCCACAATCTCAAATATTTTTTTAAATATTTTTTCTCATCTGGGTTTCTGTAAATCTCAAGCTTTTTCAATTTTGGGTTCATGGGTTCAGATTGTTGTTCAATTTTTCATTAAAAAGATTGATCTTTTTGCTTCCAAAATGGCTGATTATTGTTTCTTGAAATGAATCTTGAAAATGGGTTTCTGTTTTTTCTTTTCTTTTTCAAACTTGGGGTTTCTTTAATTTTAATTTTTTCAATTTGTTTGGGATTTTTAGGGACAAAGTCTTGTTCAATTTTACATTGAAAAGATTTTATTGTGTAGCAAAACCCTAAAGATTTTAGCTTCTTGAGCTGCTAATGTAAATCTTTGTTTAGGGGTTTGTGGGGTTTACAGATCATGTGATTGTAAGTAGAACACCAAAGAAATTGATTTAAATAAACCCTAAATGTATGTTATAGGATTCTGATCCCACAGCTTAAAATTGAATCTTAATGGTGTTTTCATTTTGGGGTTTCTGTTTAAGCATTTGGATGGTGTGGAAGTTGAGTTAACAATGAAAAACGTGAGAAGTGGATTTGAACCCTTGATTTCTTTTAATCTCTTGCCCTCCCATGAATTCTGATTTAGAAGGAAATTGATTAAGTGGAGCTCGGCGCATCTTATCCTGATGTGCATCCCCTTTTCATCCAAAGGTTGATAACCACTTCTCACGCTTTCTCACGTTAACATCAACTTCTTACCGGAATGGCGGAATCCAACCTATACCTAAAATGGACATTTTCTTCATTATTGCTATGAGGCCAGTTAAAATAAGAAAGTAAATACCGTAAGAAGGTAGGATTGAAGGTTAAAACAAGGTTTATACGTAAATAATTGAAAAAAATCTGTTTGAAGATGAATATGTGAACCGATGTTATAGATTATTCATATGGGTTTATGCATACATCTTCAAATTCAAATGGACCAACTTATAAGCTAGACGATAAAGTGAAATTACTTAAAAGGACATGCTAAGAAAATTAACTGAATAAGACGCTTAACCGGAAAAAAGTGGATTAAAGCCCGTTGAAAGGTTACTTGAAGTAACTTTTCAAAAAGTTATCTTATAAGTTAATTTTTTTAACGAATATCAAACTGGGCCTTTTCAATAAGCTCAAAAAATAAGCTAGCTTATGGTTTCCAAACATGACCTAAATCATTCTCGGCTAAAATGGAATAACTAGTAAAAGATCATCATTTTTGCCCTCTTTGTCTTGCTAAAATTCATGATTCATTTCAAGTTGAACGGTTGTATTTGATGTTTAAAGTTATTGGCACCGTTTGTTTGATTTCTTCACACTTTTGGGTTCGTGTTTATAGGTCGTGGCACATTTTACTGCGTCATGGTGCATCCCCTCGGTGGCCATGAATCCCTTTTTCGAAGAATTGGCCTTTGCTTTCCAAGACATAACCTTTCTTATAGTTGATGTCGATGATTTGAAGGTAATCTTCTCAATTTTTAACTTCAAACTCATCTTGCAAACAAAACTTGTGGCATTTTTGTCTTAATGTTTCTTTAATTGGATAGTTGTACAATACAAGTGTTTTAAGCAGGGTGAGCCGAAATGAACCTCCTTTATATGCTAATTGAACCACCTACTAGTTTCATACTCACACACAGTAACATCAGACTCATCTTTTTACGGTTTCAGTGCTATGATTTGACTGAAAAGGGGTACGTAGAGCAACATCCTTGCTTTCAGTATCCTAACGTGACACCACTAGCCTTTCTTTGGTACTTGTATTGTTTCATGATTAGAAAATCACAAACCGACAATAGTCAAGTGATCCAAACACGAAACATGTTGTTTGTTGTAGCATATAGACATATCTTGTGGAAGTTGTCGTCTTTTTTTTGGTGAAAACTCCGTATTTTTGTGGGAAAATGATGGGAATACGATTGAAAGATCTTCTTGATGTGGGTTCTTTTTCTTTGTGTATAATCATTAAGAATTTGAACCCCTCCGACGAGGGGTGCGTTTGGTTGTGGAAAATTTTCTAGTTTTCCAAGAAAAATGAAAATTAGATTTTATGTAAATTGGAAAACTCAATTTTGTAGTTTTCCAAAACTTTCTTAATGCTTTTTCTAATTTACTAAAATGGAAAATGAAAACTCCATCATTTCAACCAAACACGTTTTCTAAAATTTTCATGGAAAACTAAAAATGAAAACTCAACTCCATTTTCTGAAAACATTTTCTAGTAAAATGAAAACAGTTTTTCACAACCAAACGCACCTTAATTTTCCTTTTACACACATCAACGTTAAATGTCACTTTATATGTTTCCAAAGCTTTGCTTGACCTTGAAGGGTTGATCATTTCTTTTGGGTACTTTTATTGTTCGACTATTAGGGTATAAAGAAATCACAAAACCACATAAATCGAACGAACAAACACGAAAGACATGGGTAGATGTAGTATATACACATATCTTGCAAAAGTTGCTATCTTTTTTGAGTGCAAACACCATATATTTATGGGAAATTGATGGGAATATGAATGAAAGATTTTCTTGATGTGGGTTCTTTTTCTTTATATAAAATCTTTCAAAACTGAAACCCCTCCGGATTAATTTCCTGTCGTTCGACCTAAACAGGGTTCGAATAGCAACACCCTTTCAATATCATTTTTGGGTACTTCTATTTTTTGACTACTACGGCACAACAAATTACGGAACGACATAAATCAAGCAAACAAACACGAAACACGTGGGTTGATATTGTATACACATATATCTAGCAAAAGTTGCCATCTTTTTGGAGTGAAAACTCCATATATTTATGTGAAAGTGATGGGAATACAAATAAAAAGATTTTCTTGATGTGGGTTCTTTTTTTCTTTGCAGGAAATAGCAAGCAAGTATGAGGTGAAGGCAATGCCAACATTCTTGTTGATGAAAGATGGTGTTGTAGTTGGGAGGCTAGTGGGAGCCAATCCTGATGAGATAAAGAAAAGGATTGAAACCCTTCTCCAATCCAACACTGATTTTGTGGTCTAACTTCTAAGCCAACTTGTACCATGTGGTTGTTTTGTTGTACATTCTCAATCAATTTGTATGCCATACAACTTGGTTTTTGGGGGACCCCTTTTGTGTTCTTTGTGATTCTTGTTTATGCAAAAACTTTATATATAAAAAGATTGGTTTGTGTTCACTCAATTTTTCATCTTTTGTGGGTGGTTGTCACACAAAGAATCTTGTCAAACCAACCTTTCCATTAGAATACTATCAAGTTGCAAGATTTTAATGTTTGTTCTGTTTGGGAATATTTGTGATCAAGATTGACCTTTCCAAGAGTCACATTCTATGTAAAAACTTGATCTTTGGTTGGAAATGTTGGCTCTTTTTGTGTTTGGTTGAATCGGAAATGACCACTCTGCCCCTTGTGTTAGGTAAGGGTGCATCTAAAACCGACAAAAATGTTAGTCGAAAACCTCAACTTTGAAAAATACACTAATTAACCCGATGTTTAATGGTTTAACTGGTTTATAAAGTATACAAGCAGATGAGAGTAGGGTTAGTTATTGGTTTTGTCCATGTGAAACTGAACCAACCCGCAAAATTTGACAAATCTACAGTAATTAAAAAGTCCATATTATTAATTATTAAATGTTTAGTAACAAACACAAGTACATAGTCTATTGAATGATATACCATAAACAATTTATTACTGTCATCAGTCTATAAAGTATAGAAAGCGATAGAGTACGGTAGGTTATGTGTTTTGTCCAATGTTCTAAATGGCTTGGGGCGTGGCGTGGCGGCCAGGCCAAGCCTCAAGCCTTATGAGCTATGGCGAAGCCATGGCGTTTTCAAGGCGTGACTTATGGCGTCAAATTTCTAATTCATATAAAATATTATATATAAGAGCATATGTTTTGTACTGTCATTCAATGAGTTAATAGTAATAAACAAGTTAAAATTACGTTATATATTAAAAACTAGCAAATAAAAGCTTAAAAACATAAAACAAAATCAAATATCACACTAGGAGAACTACGCAGTAGGCCAAGGCGTGCCACGGGCTTAACGTGGCATTAGACACAAGCCTTGAAGCCATGGCGGCTACATGGCAAGTTTTTTAGAACAGTGGTTTTGTCCATGTCAAATTGAACAAACTTGCAAAAGCCGACAAAGTTATAGTAATTAAAATAAAATTCATATTAGTAGTGTATACTCCGATTCAAATACTACAAGTCCAGTTTTTTTTATTAAAGTAGGCAACATGAATAAATTCAAAATTAAGGCGACAGATAAGTTGAAAATTGTTAACGTTGATTAACAGTGTCATCTTAAGTCAATGTTTTAATATTTATCTTTGACACTTTGAGATTTTGATACATTACAGGTAACATTTTGTACAAGGATTTTGGTAGGGGTGGCAAACTGACACGTGATAAAGGCTTAATATGGACATACCCCGTTTAACTAATCGTGTCGAAATCTCAACCTAACTCGCAACCCGTCAACCCGAATATGACCCGAGTAACCCGTTTAACTATATGGGTTGGTGGGTTTATAGACTAGTTGGCAGGTTATAAATTGATTGGTGGGTCAAATACAACATACTTTAAAACTTCTAATTCAACCAAAATAAAATTCAATTTACTGATTTTAGGGGTTGAATTCAAATTGAAAAAGTAAAAAAACAACAAATTAAAATATTGTTATATAAAAATATTTAGAAAAATATATTAAAAAGATAAACGAGTTGGCAGGTTGATCCATGAACCCATATGCCAACCCAAACACGACCTGCACACAACAAACGGATTGACAGGTCAGAAAGCTCGACCCAAACCCATTTATGTTCTTGTCGGGTTCGTGTCATGTCAAGAATTGCATACCCTCTAGATTTTGGTAAAACTTTAAGGGGACTTAAATGTGGTTTCTAAACTTAAAAAGGGTTTCTTTATAACAAAACAATAACTAAAGGGGTCTATTCTGTCATAAATTAAAGAGTAAATTACGGATTTGGTCCCTGTGGTTTAGGGGTATTTATGGATTTGGTCCCTAAACTTTAGTAATTACGGATTTGGTCTCTGTGGTTTGCAAATTCTATTGGATTTGGTTCTTATGGTTTGCAAATTCTATTGGTTTTGGTCCCTGCCTATTTGCACTACCAGGGACCAAATCCAAAAGAAATTTTAAACCACAGGAACCAAATCCGTAATTACTGAAGTCTAGGGACCAAATCCATAAAAACCTCCAGACCACAGACACCAAATCCGTAATTTACTCTAAATTAAAAATCAAAGGCGACGTGTAACATACTATGATAAACACCCGCCACCCAATATCACTGATACGATCAATCTCCACGTGTAACATACCAGCGAACACATATGCCAACCCGAACACGACCTGTGTAAATAAACGAGTTGACGAGTCAGAAAACTCAACCCAAAACCTGTTTAGCTTCGTGTCGAGAATTGCCACCCTAAGATTTTGGTAAACTTTGGAGGGACTTGAATATCGTTTCTAAACTTTTAAAGAGTTCTTTTTAGCAAAACTATAACTAAAGGGGTCTATTCTGTCATAAATTGAAAATCAAAGGCGACGTGTAACGCTACGATGAACACCCGCCACCCAGTATCACACTATACGATCCCCCAATCTCCACGATTTCCCCTTTTCAATTTCAATTTCAAAATCGAAATCCAATTCTCATGTGCTTTTCAATCCCACCGAATAATACCTTTCGAAAATCTCTTCAATTTAATAATCCCCTACGTTTTCCCAACGCAAAACCCCCAAAAATTCCCATCTGGGCATCCGATTTCACCCCCCCAATTTCTCCCATTAAGAACAGTTGGGAAAACGGAAATGGATGCTCCGGCGGAGGACGACGGTTCGAATTGCTTCTTTGATTTCAGTCTGATCGAACAGTTTCCGGTCCCCGGAGGTGAACTTCCGTCTCTCGAATCGGATTTTCATTGGTCCTCCGATCCGTTCCCTGATTCCACTGATATTAGGTCAGTTTGTTTGATTTCAGTTCGGGAATTCGGTTGATTTTGATGGTATTGATCTTCTGTGTGTTGTTAATTGCTCTTCTGCATTGATGGTTTTCAGTTGGATTTCGATTATGTGTTTAGGGTTTAGGATTGATTCAAATGGGTTTAGGAATTTTAGGGTTTTTGTTTTCATGAATTTTTGATAATTAGCTGCGATTAAGCCGAATCAGGGTTCAATTTTGACTTTTTATGAGTCAATTTGATTAGTTTATGGATTTGCTAATTTTTTTAATTTGATTAGTTTATGTACTTCAAAAGATGGATAAAAAGTTAAAAAACAACTCATATACCAATAAATTTGGGTTTATATGACTTAAAAAATGTGTAAGGGCTGGTAGTGGCTTATTTATTAAGCTTCATGAGCTTAATTAGAGTTGCAACTTATTTTGTAAGCTATATATAATATGACTATCTGGTAGTGGCTTCTTTATTAAGCTTCTAGTAAGTAGAGGGCTTTATGCAGAAAGCCATTATTTTTCTTCCTAGATCCTCCTTCTCAATTAAAAAATGTGCTTTTTGCATTTATAGAAAACCCTCTTTAAACAAAAGACTTTTCAATCTATATAGACACATTAATCCATATAGACAACTTTATCAATGAAGTTTATATGACTATTTGGGCGTTTTAACGAGTTTCTTGAGACACTTTTAAAATAAAGTGTCTTGTTAGCTTTTTTACGAGATACTTTTGAGTAGTAGTCCTATATATTGTCTTTATATTATTCAAATAATGTCATATAAAGAGTTTGATAGGATGGTTTATTTTTAAAAAAGTCTTAATTTTTTTTTGTTAAAGACGTCTAAAAATGTCCTATAAACTTATTGTTGTGCTTTTACACATGAAACACAAGTGTTTGGTTTATCTGAAGTCCTATAAAAAAGAATAAATTTGTTAAGGATGTGTCGGGCTATAGAAAAGAACAAATTTGTTAAATTAGTTTTGACGTCTTATAAGCCCGACTTATTTGATTAAGGATGTGTTTTGATGCACGTTTTTAAAGTGATTATTGTGTTTTCTAGTATTATAAAAAGATAATCGTTTGATTAAAAAACTTATTAAGTATTAGCCCAATTTGTAAATCTAAAAGCTGAACTATAAAATAAAAGGTTATGAGATTCCAAGTCCGAATGTATTATATATGTATATATTAAAAAATATAAATTTATATACGCAAGTGGTTTAAAACGCTAAAAAACCTGCTCAAATCCCATATCGACCGGATGGGACTGCCTGGTTTGACGACAAACCGCCAAAAAGGGTCTGGTCTGGTTCGGTCCGACCGGTTTTTGTTGTTCATCGGTTTGTTTGAACTCCCCTAAAGTTATGGGTAGTTAGGTAATTTACCCCTTAAAAATCAGCTTTCTTGCAACAAATCCCTACTTGCTTTTGAATCTTGATCACAATTTAATTTTGATTACTCGAAGTAATCGCATGCATTTTGATTCACTTTTGTAGTAAAGGATTTGTGGATTCGCTCGGAAGATCAAATACCACCAAGGAGGATGAGTCGAGAAAGAGGTACGCATTATTTTCGTCTTTCAAAACTTTCTTGCTTTCCACGTATCATAAGGTTTTAGCCCACCGGCGATGTCATTGCATGTGGTATTATAGGTTGCAAGTTTGAATCTCTTTGGCTCTCTTTTAATTTCTATATATGGGGGTTACTTAACGGATAACTTTCTTTTTTAATTGTAGGCCGAATCCCGGATCGAGCTCTGATTCAAAAGCATGCCGAGAGAAGAAGAGGCGAGATAAGCTAAACGAGAGGCATGCTCTAGTTTTTCTATTTGTTTCGTGTTTTGGTGAATATTCGTTCGTCCCAAAATAAATGTCCACAATAAAAAAGGCACACAGTTTTAGAAATGTGTCTTTTAATTTACGAAATGACGATTTTACCCTTAATGATAGAGAGAGTAATGAATTTCTGCATCTCAAACTTATGGGTAGAATTGAAAAGTAGACATTTAATTTTGAGAGTGGACATTTATATCGGACAAATTAAAATAGAATTGTGAATAATTATTTGAGAAATTACCAGAATTACTCATTTTACCTGACTGAATTTACCTCTTAGCCATTTCTCTCCGAAGTTTTCAAAAAAGCACTACCTATGCAAGTAACTATTCCACAACTTGCTAAGGGGTCAAAAATTATAAAAAATTAAAGAGTTCAAAAAAAGCACCAACTCTATAAGTAACTATTCCTCAACTTCTAAGGGGTCAAAAAGTATAAAAAATAAGAGTTTTTGAATATGGTCTCCAATTACAAGGACCAAATCTGTAAGTTTGTCTAAATCCATACAAATTTACAGATTTGGTCCTTGTAATTGCAGACCATTTTCAGAAACTCTTCTCTTTTTTATACTTTTTGACCCCTTGGCAAGTTGAGGAATAGTTACTTGCGGAGGTAGTGACTTTCTTGAAATCTTGAAAGAAAAGTGGCTAAGAAATGAATTTGGTCGGCTAAAATGGCTATTTTGTACCATTTTCCTTGGTTATTTTCTGACGGAGTGATCGAGTGTGTACGTAGTAACCTTTTGAATTTCGACTGTTGTTTGAAAAGGTTTCAAGAACTGAACGAAATCATTGATCCCGGAAGGTCATCGAAGACGGATAAGACCGTTATATTGACGGACGCTATCCGAATGGTCACTCAGTTGAGGAACGAAGCCTCTCAACTTAAGGACTCCTCTCAAGATATGCTCGTTAAAATCAACGAGTTGAAGGTAAACCCTCAACCCTAAACCCTAAATCTTCAGAAACATGCTTCTGAAAACAACCTCCAAGACCACCAATAGCAAGTCGACGGTCGGGACTTTCTTGACCGAAATTTCTCGTCATTTATGGCAGGTCGAGAAGAATGAGCTTAGAGACGAGAAACTAAAACTGAAGGCGGACAAAGAAAGACTCGAACAACAACTGAAAGCGTGTTGTGGTCCTCCGACCGCATTTTACCCGCCCGCTCATTCGGTAATGCCGGTGCCACCAGCCGTTGGTGGCGGCAAGTTCATGCCGATGATGGGATTCCAAGGGGTCCCGATGTGGCAGTTCGCGTCCCCGACTGCCGTAGATACCTCGAAAGATCACGTTCTCCGATCGCCGCTAGCGTAGACGGAATCGGTCGAATTTGTGCAGATGGGAAAGAAGTTATTTGTATTCTAATGTTGAAGCCATTGATGAATTTGGTGTAATTTGACTTGATGATAAAATATTATCCAAATTTTGACATGGTGGAATTTTTGCACAATGTGTTTGACTTTTTTTTTGGTCAACGCATTGCTTGTAGTGTTGGTATGATTAACTAGAAATTTGGGTTTAAAATACATGGTGTTGATCTTTTGTGGGTTGATAGAAATTTCAAGTAGAAAATGTTTCAAAAAGAGTAAATTCTAATTTTGGTTCTTAAGGTTTAGTGAAAGTCTGATTTTGGTCCTTGAGGTGTAGTTTATTTTTATTTTGGCCCTTAGAGTCTGAAAGTAGTGTGACTTTTGAACTTAAATAAGTCTAGAAATCATTCTTGTGTTTTTATTTTTCAATAAAAGTCGTACCTTGTGAGTTCTTTTTCATAACTCAAGCGAGAACCGGTAAAGCAGGTGACAATGGTGGTGGATTGGTGGGGTTGGCTGTTGAAGTTCACATCGACCTATAACTGTGATCAAACCGACTAGCAACTCTGTCGAAGTTTAAACCTAGGTCGGAGCTTAAACCGAGGTCGTAGCTTGACATGCCACCTCATCTCCCCTCTACGCATGTCCATGCTCCTCCCATGGGCAGTATCAATCCCCTTACCTACGGCACTAAACACAATTATACCGATCACTCTTAAGCACATGGGCGAGAGCATGCACATGGTTGTATGTATATATCACGTTTATATGAAAAGCAACCAACAAAGAATTATATTTAGAAAGCAAAACGTTCACGTTGAACCATATGTACATTTTACAAGTATGTATATATACATATATTTATAACATTACAACATTAGAGGGAGGTTCAAGAAAAGCCCCTCCTCCCAAGAAAAGAACTGAGAAACATTTTGTTAACTATTCAACTGTATGATACGTACATGTGTATACAAGTAACTGAATTCGTTTTTGATTTTTTTGCACATGTGCTTGCATATACACATGTGCATGTTACAAACTATTTGTATGCACATATGCATACCGTCTAGATCAACGGTTACTGGAGCGTTCCTTGGTTTTTCATTTTTGTTTTTGCAGTTTTTCCTCTGAACCAGACCTAATTCTAGTTGGAAAATAAAGAAAATAATCAATAGGTTAAAGACAAAAAAGAAAAAAAAACAAAGGAAAAGATAAAAGACCAAACTAATCCTTACTTAACATACAATTATTTAACGGAGTTAGAGATTAAGGACCACTTTTAGCGCAAAACCATAAGAACAATTTCTAAACTTATCAAAGTTCATGTCACACTTTCGGACTTTTCACTAAACCTCACTAAACTGGAGTTCACTCTTTTGAAAACAAACTTTATATCGTAAACCAGAGTGTAATTCGGTTGATCATATTCTAATGTTTACTGTAAAATTAAGGCACTATACTATGAGATCATCTTATTGCTCAATTGTGTCAATATGTTGCTTTGTTCAACTGTATAAGTTGATCTCATTCTTTCCACATTCGGTTGTTGCTTTAATATCAACTATTGTTTATGTCAAATAAAGTTTACTACTTTCTTTGATTTGGGATCGTATGGTATTGAAATCCGAACACTTCCTTTGTCCTCTCAAGCTAATTATACGTGCTCAAATTTATATTACGGTAATTTAATGATGATGGTTTTTCTTGTTTTCCTTCATACTTCTAACTCAGACTCTCTAATTCTTTTTCCTTATCACAATGGTATTAGTACGTGTTTGTTATGGTGTAGAAAAATGAAAAAAAGACTAACAAGATGCATTTAATTATTGTTCTATGTTGGAATAACGTAGTGGCGGAAGACAAACATCATAGCCTCGGGGGCCAAAGAATAATATTACAAGAATTCAAAGAACCAAAATATAGCAATATACTTACATTTATTGGGTTTCTTTAATATGTTTGTTTGAAGATGATCTAGTAACAATTTTTATAAAAATAAAAATAGAAACTTTTTACCTACTACAATATAGGGTTATATCAACGGTTTATATACTTTTTTACTATTATATACGATGAATTTCTAACTTAAATAATGTAAAACGAAAATCTAGATGTTTAATTTCATATCAGTTATACAAAACTTAAACCAATTCATAAGTTTTTATATAGTTTCTAGATATTTCACATTATTTATATAAAAATTGAACCAATTTATAAACTTTTATATAATATTATAAAAATTATATGTAATGTAAATACATATGAGAAGAAAAGATTCGAACTAGGAATCTTTCACAAGAGGACCAGGAGTGATAACCATTTCAGCAGGAGCAGCTGAAATATTTGTTCTAAAAACCGCAGGGGCCATGGCCCTCTTTGGTCGTCAATGTGTTCCGCCCCTGAAATAACAGTTAACATCTGAAAACCTAATAAACAGATAATTTTGACCAAAACTTGATTAGTACGATGATTTTCTTTCTAAAAGTTGTCTAACATTGAACCGCGTTTCGATTCTTTTAATATAGATGAGAAATTGAATAGGTCGAATATACAATTAAAGATGAATTGCATTTGATAGAGTCATCAACATTTTACATTTTTCTATAATATCTTAGAATATTAATATATTAAATATAGAAACTTTTATTATAATAATGGATGACATTTTTTCAGATTTTTTCTTAAATGATCGAATTGTTGTAGGTGACTTGCAAAATAAAATTTCAATCGATTTTAGGTTTTTTCTTCCTATTTATCACTTTTAATAAGTTGGCACTAAATTGTAATCAAAATTATATGATTTGTGCATGAAGCATAGATATTGTTAGAAACCTTTATTAAGAATTGAGAAATCAGAAAGAATGTGACATGTATCTATATTCATGATGAATATGAATAAAACATTTATCATGAATGTTTTATATTCATGATTAATGTTGTAAAAAATTCATATCTATACATACAGATTCATGATGAATATAAATAAGTGACATGCTTTTGGTGGTTTCTAGATTCTTTATGAAAATGAGATTTCTAACATAACATCCTTCTTGTGGGTAAATTGCATACCATCTTGAACGCATTAAAATACAATAAAGTCTGTTTTTATTCTTATCTAGTTGAGCTGGTAATAATTTAAGAACTTAGTTGTTTATGAAAACTGAGAGATTCAAGCATATCCACTATTTTATGAGCATTAACAACATGAATCATCATGTTCGAGTTAACTGTTTAAAATAAAAAACACATTGGTTTTTTTCTTGGAAGGCATAGCGGCATCAAACCAACGAACGACTACCACGAACACACGGACGCACACCTTTCCGGTGGTATCGGGCATCCACAGACAGCCCACTGATCCCCGCTATCCCGGCCCAGCTTACGCTGGACCTAGAGACCATCCACAATTTTTGACTAGGCTTGGGGGGGGGGGGAGCCCAGTCATAGACTGGACCAACTGAACTAGACATGATTTGTAAAAACACATTGGTTTGTATTAACTAAATTATTAATCACAACGTGAATTACTATGTATGAGTTAAACATTTATGGTTGTCATAGTTCTAGCAAAATACGTAGTTTTTCTATGAATAGGCTAGTGTAAAATTCTCAATAAATATCAGATAGCTTCAAAATTTTGGATTTCGTAAACATTTAATCTTGTAATATTTACTAAATTTTTTGATTAATTTTGTAATATTTGATTCCATGCGTAAGCAACAATTGTGGTCAGATTTAGTCTTAAACGACCATAATTTATTACCAAATTGCCAATGATATAGTTTAGACAAAGCCTAGATGAATCTTTCCTACAAAAAATATTTAATTAATTGTAATTTATTTGCATATAAAACATTAAGTTATAGAAGCAATCCGTACATTTTTTTAAATATGATTATAAAATCCTTTTGACTATTTGCAAGCCTATTGAACCGGCCTTTGGGGTTTGAAAACCGGCAATTTGACCAAATCCAAAACTAGGTTTGACTTTCTTAATTGAGTTTAACACGTATGGTGTACAATTAAATAACTCATAAATGGAGTTTATATAAATCAAAAAGCCTAAAAAAAACATAGGTCGAAAAATGGACAAGTTTTTGTTGTGGACGATGTTGTTTATCGTTGGGGGTTTTGGTTATGTAAACGGTGTTCTCCATCTAGATTCTGAATGCGTACAAGCTCAAAACTCAACCGCAGATACCGTCTACCGAGAAAACCTCAGAACCCTTTTGGACTTTGTAGCAAAAAACGCTCCCCTACAAGGTGGTTTCTCGAATACTAGTGTTGGGAATGGTTCAAATCGAGTTTATGGCCTTGGATGGTGTCGAGGTGATGTTTCTCCTACCACTTGTTTTGACTGTTTGAACGAGGCTATTAATGTCCCTTTACGAGAATGTCCTGAAAGCAAAGAGTTGGTGATTTGGTCTACTTTGTGTAATCTAAGGTTCTCAAACAAGAGTTTCTTTGGGGAAGTTTGGAATCGCTCGTCGTCCTCAATGTACGGCAATGTAGGACTTGATGACCCTTCAGTGTTTTCAAGAGGGTTCGCGATGATGGAAACTTTAGCAACGAGCGTGCCTAATCAACCAACGATGTTTGAGACAAGTGTCGCTAATGTTGGAAAAGATGGTGAGAGGTATGGGTTGGGTCAGTGTAGTCGAGATGTGAGCAGGTTATATTGCCGAAACTGCTTGGAAGAGCTCCTTGTGTCTTACAAAACATATGTGTTGAATCGAACAGGGTGGGAGATGCTGGGAGTGAGTTGCGGTATGTGGTATGATAATGTTCGGTTTTATGATAACGGTTCAAGTTCGACTCCAACTTCAACTCCCAACACTTCAGGTACAAGTTTCATATCCTATATTTTGTTTTTAGAAGATATGGTGCTCAATTATCGAACCATCTTATAGTTTTAACTAACTAATTACTATTTAATTTTGAATGCTAGAAGGTGGAGAAGGATTGTACCAAAGAGATGTTATATTGGCTTTTGTGGCATTTCTTGTGTTGCGATGGATTTCAAGTTGAAGAGCTAAACTATGTAAATTAAATGAATTGTTTGTGTTTTATGTTTGTTTGTAAATCTAATTAATAAGAAAAACAAAAAAAAAAATTCATATTGTAACTATTGGTGTTATATTTTTAATAAACATGAAGTAGATTTCTTATATGGTTTTGTTCGTTGTTCTTCTTTTTATCCTTTCTCCTCGATCCATAAAGACAAAATGTACGACTGACGTCAACAGTTCATTTTCGTCCCTTGCAAAAACTATTCTATATTTTTAATGAATATTCGTTATATATTGATGGTATAGTAATATAATCATTTTTTGTAGTTTAATTAGTAAAATCATAAACTTAATGATTAAAACCTTAAATGGTATGTGTATGTTATATTTTAATTATGAAATCAAAATAAAAAGTATAACATTATATTAAGGGGTGATTGGTTCATTTTAGGGAATGAAAATGAAAATAAAAATTGGAATATAGGAGAATGAGAATAAAAATAAGCATTATATTAATGCTGCTTGGTTAACCCAATATAATCAATAAAAAATTGTTTCATATTAAATTTTTTCCCCCAACTTAAAAATACAAAAGATCTTTCATATAAACGATATATGAGGAAAAAGAACTACGTATAAATAAAAATTTTCATTCCCCCAATTTGGTCAGGAATGAAAATTAATGGATCTGCAGGAATGAAAGTTTAGTGGTGCTCGGCTACATTTTGATCTCCAAGCTCCCCCTCGATTATAGCTTTTTGTCTTCAGTTTCAACTGAAATACCAGATCCGATGTGCAATAACCACGACTGATCGCACAAAATACAGCTCAACTCTATAAATAACTCGACACGTCTGATAACCGTAGAATACAACATCTTGCACCAGAGCATGTTGATTCATCCAACTATGTGGATTACCAAGAAAAACAAAGGGATATATGCATGTGTGAGTTACAATGCAGATCAACAAGAAAAATAAAGGATCTGTCTTTAACCCATGTTGAGTAGGAATTCGGCATAAGAGCTCTAAATTTGATAAGCTCACAACAAGGAAAACAATGAAGCTTGGATCACCGAAACACTGTATGGCTTGAAAAAACTGGAGTAGATACTGAACGAGATACTCAGCTTTGATCTCTCTTCTGCTCAGAAAATAGTCGATTTCCTAAAATCTTCCAAAATGTCAAGCAATCAGATCCAGATCTAGTCTTCTTAGTCAGATGGATGACGACCGTCACTCAAAATTCTAGATCACAATCGAATCTCCACGATAGTGACATGGTTAGAAATTGAGCACAAAACAACAGTACCATTCACCGAAGCTGGCATCCAAAGGAAAATTTCAACTCCCACACCCAAGAGGAATAATTCCATCAAAGGAAAACTCCAGATTAATGGTTGCAGAGAGTTAGGCTTTTGAGTAATCTAACCAAATACAGAATCCGATTACCGTCGTTCTGAAACCGTTACAAATTTGACATATCTTCAAAGAATCTGGAACAGTTGGGGAAATGAGAGAAATTCAATTTTCACAGTTGAAAACTGAATTGGGTTAAAACTGGGCTGATGTGATCTTTACAAATCAATTGGGAAAGAAACGTGGCTATTTAAGCGCAGGGATTTTGAAGTGTAAAGTGTATCTGAATCTGTGTGGATCTGGAGCAATACTGAAAGTGATCAACCACTTCGGCCATATTGAACATCAAAGCCCACTAAGAAATTGTGGACCAAAAAGAATAAAACTCGAAAGCCCAATTAATCGTATAATCTTCAAAGCGCATCTGAAAAAATCTCTGATCTGGATAAAAACGATTAAGTACCCTCGAGAATGTTGATCAAAGAAAGTTCTTTTAATCTCGAACCACCCAATACACCCGATATGGCGGAAAAAAGTTTGACAAGATTTTGAAAATTTTCAAAATTATCGCAAACTGCAGGGACTAGATTTGACGATTAAGCATATTTAATCCAGAATAAACTTTAGGGATTGAATCTGTCACTTGGTTAATCATAAATATGTCAGAAAACTGCAGGAACCAGAAGTGACAGAAGCTTCAAACTTGTCATTAACACACTACCAGGACTAGCCGTGTCAACCATCCAAACCTGGTCCATTAAAGTGTCAATATCTTCAAATTGTAAGGGCTGGCAGAGACAGAATTCCAAACTTGGTCCATAAAATCATCAAGAGCTTCAAACTTCAGGGACCAAATTTGTAAATGTCTTCAAAGTTTGAACTAAATTCCCAGGTTCAGCAAGTGAGTCTGGTGGGGATTGAATTGCCATATTTTTTTTTTATCATGAATTACGATTCCAATAAATGACGCCCGGAAACCAAAACTCAATTCCGACATAAAAAATTCCGCTTCCAAATTCAATATGTCAATCCCGATTCCAAACTTAATTGTCGGGAAAAGGATGAGGGGTCGGGATTTAAGGATGGGGCGGGATTTCAATCCCTTGTCGGAATTGGGGGAATCCCGTGGCAGGATTGGGAGAAATCCCATGTCAGGATTCTGAAGAGTCGGGATACGACTTTCTAAACCCAAAATCATTCCAAATCCAAAAATATTGATGAAACACCTTGTAAAATCCAAGAAATTTAGCCTAAAGTTGCTTCAAATCTCAACCTAAATACCAACCTTCATCTTCCAGATTCAAAACATAAAATCCAGATCAAACTTCGAAAAATATGAGTACAGCTTCTAAAAATCAAAAAAAAAAAAAAATACCTCTAATTGAGTGATTTGCTTGGCTCTGATATCAGTTGTTGGTCCAAAAAATTCAAACAATAAGAGGATTTAGATGAGAAATCAAGTAAAGAAAATGAAAGTTCTTGCATTATTTGCGAGAACTCTCAAGCTACAAGAAAACACACACTAACACCTAGTCGACTCTCAAGAGAATGATTCACACTCTTCCCAAAACCCTAGACCCGTTATATATAGGGTCCATTTACATCAAGCCCGAGCCCATAAGCCTAAAACAACTAGCTAATTACAAAATAATCCTTCTCAAAGCTTTCTTTATAAAACTTTCACTAACTAGGACAATTTGGTCATAACACCAAGAAAAATGACCTTCAGAGAAGGTTTTCTTTTGTATTTAAAAACTTGAAAAAATTCTCTAAAGGTTTTAGAGAAGCTTCTAGCCTTCCGTATATAACGGTAGGAAAATGTTTTAGGGAGGATTTTAGGTATAAAAAGCTTATATTCAGTTACACTTTTTACATTTGTCATATAATTCCTTCTCTTAAAATCACTTTTAGATATGCTTCCAAATCATTCTCTAAAACTTTCTTCTCTAAAACCCCTTTTTCTTGTAGTGGCAGTGTTAACGGCGAGTTTGTTTGTTTTAATAGTTCTGTGTCCTCTAGTCATTTTTAGCATAGTAGGCTCGGGCATCTTGTTGATCTTGTTCTTAAGGTGTTAAAAGATAGACTTAATCTATCTACTGATGTTAGTAGTGCTTGTGAGATAAGTCATAAAGGATAAACAAATTAACAAACTAGGCAAAAGTTTGAGTTAAGTAGTCTTAAGACTGAAGCCTTAAGTGACTTAGTTCACTTTGATGCTTGGGGACCCTACAAGGTGGTTAATAAAGAGGGATGTAGATACTTTCTTAATATTCTGGATGACTTTACTTGGGCTGTTTGAGTTTACTTGCTTAAAAATAAATCTGAGATTTTTGATAATGTTTTATTGTTTCATAACATGTTTGGTAATCAATTTGATAGAGTTGTTAAAGTGTTTAGAAATGATAATGGAATTGAGTTTGTTAATGCTAATTTTGGCAAGTTTTGTTCATCTAAGGGTATTCTTCTTTAAACTTCTTATGTTTACCACCTCAACAAAATGGGGTTGTAGAACCTTAACATAGACATTTATTGAATGTTGCTAGTCACTTATGTTCAGAGCGGAATACCATTGAATATGTGGCCAGATTGTAAACTCACAGCCACGTATTTGATCAATAGGACACCTTCTTATATTTTAAGTGGAAAATGTCCTTATATACTTGTACATGGATTCGAACATGTTTTTACACATTTAAGGAATTTTGGTTGTCTTTGTTTTGCAACAAAACTATATGTAGTTGATAAATTTGCATCAGGGTCTGAAAAATGTGTTCTATTGGGATATGCAAATTCCCAAAAGCGATATGGAGTTTTCATGTCGTGATTCATAGAAATTTTTTTTTTATCTCGTGATGTTCAGTTTTATGAAAGTGTTTATCCATTCAAAATGAGTTCTAACAACATAAGTGATTATAACATTGACAAAGTTGATAATTTGATTTTTCTTTGACAAAGTGTCTAGTTATACCGATGACAATTCTAACAATTGTGATGTCAATTTTATTGGTCTCAACCTGAGGAAACTTCTTCTAATCCTAATGCTTCTTAATCAACTAGAAAGTCTAATAGAATTTCTGTTTTTCCTAATATGTTGTTGAGATGAATTAAAGTATGGATTAGAAAGAGTTGTGAATTAAAAAACCTAACATTTACCAACTTGGTTGGTACTATTGTTAAGCACAGTACCACCAAATTTTTTTATTTATTTTTTAATTATTATATAAGTTACATTTTATACCCCTACAGTTATGTAGTTATTTATTTTATACCTTTTAGTTTCCTATATTTCATTTTACATTTTTATTATATTAACACGTATAATGGTATATTGGCTAAAATACGATAAAAAATACATTTTAATTTTAACACGTTATATCATTATAATCGCGTCTTCGATACCTTCGAAATAAGTCCAATATTGAATAGTTTTTTATTTAATTATGATTTTATA